>ML780517.1:12550-28521 GCA_009831015.1 Picea engelmannii | reverse complement strand
AAGCATATATATGGGTAAGTGGGTTTTGTCCGCATGGGGGAATCAAAAGAAAGCAAATGCTCGTGTCCTAGAAGACGTAACGCCCTTCCTCTCAAATAGCACTGGACCTTCCAATAGTACTCAACAGTGGGGTCTGAAGTCACAGGAAGAGAAACTAGTGAAGGATGAAATAATTGGTTATAATGAGGGGTAAAGGGGGCATATCCTGAAAGAACTGGTGATATTTCCCAATAGCCACACAAAATCCAATCAAGGTGCAAGTGAATCCCACAATTGCCACCTGGGTAGATGTCTTAAAGTTGGTCACTAGGTACCTTGGTCAAAGTGCGACATTTAGATTTTCGGCCTAAGAAATGGGTCACGGGCTGGATCCCGTCCAAGAGGTGGGTTTCTGAAGGGGGGGTGCACAGAACAACCAGATCTCGGCCTTCAACCCTTCACGGGTATCTCCCTGCTTTATGGTAATTGGAACACTTGACTTGGAGGATTTTCAGTTCCCTATTTGACAACCTCTATGTTTTGACAATGTGAGAACCAAATAATGGGGAGTTTTTTGGATGGCTATCCCCGAAATCCTACCTAGAATAAAAAATTTCTTTTGGCACCTCCTGTGGAGGAAAACTTAGTGAGTTTTTAGAAATATTTTAGATGTAGTTGCTTTGGGAGGTTGGGGGTGCAAGCCAACCTTGTTGATTTAAAGATGGGAGTGGATAGTTTTGTCAAGAAAAGGGTGGGGTGTTTTCGGAATCCCTTGGAAGGAAACTTACTTTGACCTCCACATTTCAAGAAGAAGCTATGTGAGTGATAAGTGACTTTTGTGTGTGAGTGAAAGTGTGCCAATTTTTAGTGAATTAGATGTCACCTTGCTGCATGTGGACTTCACTTGGTCCTTACAAGAGTTTGATTACCTAATTAACTAAGTGCCTTTGGTACAACCTTGCGTAATTCAAAAGTCCCTAGGAAGCTAGCATGTGGACATGTGGGTCTGTTACTATCCCTTTAACTCCCTATTGTGATGTAATCTAAGAAAAACTTTGAAACTATCCTAGATTGAACATGTGGGCATGTATGGGCCCGTTACAAAACCTTTAAACTTCCCTAGTGTTTTGATCTAAGAAAACAAAAATTCAAACACTATCCTATCTTTGTAGCATGTGGGTATGTATGGGCCCATTACAATATTAAGATGTGTTTGAAAAAGAAAACTAAAAGGATTCCTAAGAAGGGTTGTTGTCCTCTCCTAAAGGTTTTAATGTTCTTAAGGGAGATGAAATCGTTTCACAATCTTTTTCTGTTTCTCAAGATCGCTTGGAGGCGTGAGAGAAGAGCATACTAAGTGATTGTTACTCAACTTCTACTCCCAATGTAAGTTAAATGTGATTAAAAATGATTTCCAACTTATCCTGTGAGTCAAAAATAAGCCATCCATGTCGCAAAAAGAAAAGAAGGGAAATTGATTTTATCCTCCTAAGTGCCTATGTATTTTTGACTAACCCCTTTATATGATGAGGGGACTAAGTGTGATGCAGCTTTAAAACATGCTTGACATAATTTTTAAGAAGGAAAATGGCCTTCCCCACATCTCAACAACTTTACAATGTGAAATTTTGCACAGATGCACGGGTCCTAGTGGAGACAGAGGCGCACAAAGCGTATGCGCATGAGCAGAGACAAGTTAAAAAGTGTACGTGCGCAGAACAAAACTGTGAGTCAGGCGCATGGGTGCACGATGCGTGTCTATGGGCCTAAAAACCCGCGCATACAAGACAGACGGTTGAGAAAGAAAAATCTGGATAGATTTCTCTCAATTCAACTTGGAATTGGCTGCTTGGCAGGTCGACTTAGGCCGGTTAGTGCACCTGCAAGTTAAACAAACTAAAAGAAGAGCAAGAAAAACCCAAATGAGGTAGGAAATTGATACCTTTCCCCAACGGAGTCGCCAATCTGTTGCGCCTGTTTCGTCACCTTGGTGAGTAGAATAGAGGTGCTTGCAAGCTCAATTGGGTTTGTTGAGCAGGACAGTTGTAGAGAAAAGAGTTAGAGAAAGAAAACAAAAACTAGAATTAAGAATTAAACTAAGAGATGTAATAAAAACTAAATTCATGAGCATAGGGACATAGAAACAAAAAGAACCAAAAGACCCATGTCACCAATGTTTGAGGTTGATCTATTGATGAAAACAAAGCACCAAGAAGAAAGGGGACTATGAGTCCCTTCTTCCTCCAAGGAAAGGTTCTTGGACCCTCACTAGCTAGCTCTTCTTACAACAAAGAAAAATGAAAAATGGTGATGAAATAACTCTTTACAAATCCACTCAATGGTGAGGTGGATTGTCCAATGTAATGGTGCCAATATGCTTGTGTCAAGGATGGAGTCCTCAAAACAATAGAGGCAACATAACATTACTTTGAATTCCTTGAGAAAATGAGGTGCATCCATGTCTTTTTATAGCATTCATTTGGGTTATTGTTTAACTGCTTTGTAGTGTGAAAAGAGACCAATTAGGGCATTATTAGGTCTTTGACCAGCCCACCAGTCGGATCCAGCCCAGATTTGAGGGTCAAATCGGCTTGGGAGCTGATCCATAAGTGGTTGGGAGGCTGACCACTTCCATAAATGCGATGTTTAGCAGGTGCACGGATTTTTGCGCTAATAGTCGCGCATCATGCGCCTGTGCACGATATCTACGTTCCTGTTCTGCGCATGCACGCGCGTGCCCAATGTTTGCAAAGAGATCTTCAATTTTTCACTACTTTGTATAGTTTTTGACCTTTTTTGAATGTTGTGGTATTAATTCAGGTCCATGGATGACTTCATCACTGTTTGACGATGCTGAGTTCTTGTAACCATGTGCGGATGAAATTTCAGTGATAACACCCTTCTCTTCCTAGATACTTGATGTACTACTCTATTCAACGGAGGATCTACCTTCCCTAGCTCATATTGTCTGATCAAGTGTTGTATTTCTTGCATAGATCTTTCATCCTTAATAAAATTAATGCAAGTATATAAAAATTCCATGATCTTGCTTACCTCTTTTCCTTCTCTGGGCGAAGTAGATTGATCGAATCCCAAGGGAATTCCACATTATTTCACTTCTAGTTGTGACTTAGATGAAGAAGCATGTTCTCTTCCAAATTCCTTGCTTGCTTCCTCAAATGTCTTCTTTTCTTTCCTTGGATCAAATAGTTGTGTCTTCCCTGCAACTCTTCGGATCCTTGATTATTCTGTAGTCTTTCCTAGAGTCACCATGTATTCTCCTCTAACAGCGCCTCCTCTAGTGATAACAATGACTCTGGGATCCTCTCCGCAAGGTTCTACTGATATTAGTTGCACTTGTTGGTTTCCTCCTCATCTCTCCTAGAGTTTTTCCGACAATACTGGACAATCTTCAATAACATGTTCAAATGAGTTGCAGTAGTTGCAAGTGGTACAATGGTTTTGACAATCGCTTGCCAGGTGACCTGGTTGGGCGCAGTTATAACAAATGATATGACCTCAACCTCGACCCATGCCTCCTCCTCATCCTCTGAATCCATAGCAAGGGTTGAAGTTTCCTCTACCCGAGGAATTAAACTACGTAGCATTTTCTTCCCGTTGCATCTCTCCTTGAATCCTATATGTATCTCTTGAACTTTCATGCAAGAGATCGTAAGCCCTACAGTGCTTCTCATTATTCCCCATAGATTTATAGAATGTGCAATAAATATTGGTAGGTGTCTAGACATATTTTTGCATGTAATAACATTCACCAGGGCGATGTCTATTTCTACATACCTCGTACCAGGGTAGAGTAAATTGCTTCAATGGCCTTAGAGCTCTAGAGGCCAAGTACTCATTGAATAGGGTATAGTGTTCCTTGTCATGGCCCTCTGATTTTCATATGATGCACCATATGTCTTCTCTTTTATCTTTTCCCTTTTCTTTTTTCATATCTTCGACCTGCAGAGATAGGCTAGTTAGCTGACTCAAAATTTGAATCATACATGAGTTGGATCCTCCCATAGGGGTTGATTCTAGTTTCATGGAGATCTCTAGTGCCTCAACCTATGAAGTGACTTTCTATTGTATCAAAGGAACTCTGATGTGTGGTAAGAGGGAAACAATGAACCATTCCTTATTCTGTTCATCTGGAATCTGAAAACTCAAATAGCTTGTTAAGGTCTTAAACCTCTCATCAAAATCCCAAACAGGTTCAACTACTCTCTGCTTGATATCTTTAAGTTTTGTAATGCATTGTGACTCCGACTTGGGTTTCTTGAATTCTGCACTCAACGCAGTCTTGATATCGTTCAATGATTTAGGATGTATAGTCCCTTTAACAAACTTCATGTACCAGTTCAGTGCATTGTCTCTCAAGGTAGTACTAAACTAAGATTTCTTAACATCTTCGTCATTGACTTGCTTAATACTCTATACAGCTTCGCATAAGAGCTAGTGCTGATCAGGATCTTCAAATCTATCTCCTCTAAATATAGGTAGCCTCATTTCATCCACCATAGATCTTCCTAGTTTTCTTGACTGAGTATGTGTTGAACTGTTAGTAACAATGCTCTGAGTGATTTGATAACTCTAGCTACTCTGATTACTTAGTGCTGCTAAAGTAACAAGAGGAGTAATAATACTTAATTCGATGGTGGGCGCAAACCCTGAAGTTTTAGATTCTTCTCGGTGAGGTTCTTCAATCTTCCCTTCTTATGCCCTAGCGGACCCCGAATGTTCCTCATTCAATAAATATTCTTCTTCTCCACTATAGAACCCTTCGTCCTGTGCTAGTGGCTCGTGATTTTGTTCAAACAGGTTTACCATAGGAACCTCTCTGAAGGTTCTCCCACTGCACATATGCCTAACCTCTATGTTGTTGTCAATGTCTGAGTTATTGAACATTAGCTTTTTAATTTGCTTGATTACTGTATCTTCAAGATGTTCTTCTCATGCAATAACATCTTGATCTTTAACCTCAAAAACTATAAAAAAATTCCTCAAGGTCCCTTAAAGAAATATTTCTCTGCTTGGCTATATGACTCTACTTTGTCAATAGAAAACTCAGTAATGTACCCTCCAATGGTGCTATCAAACCAGTGATCTACTGCTATTGATACAACGTTATCAACTCTATTGACCTTCTTGTTCAACGTTGATGTCCAAACCATAGGTGGTCTAAATGTGATCTCAAACTGGCTATCTGCTAATCTAGCTAACCACTCATATAACTCCTTATGAACTCCTCCAAACAAAATATCATATATGTCAGTAAAGATATACCTTCCCAGCCAGTGTTATGTACTAAGATTAGGGTTCTTGTTCTGAGATTTGGTGAAGTCCCTTTCTTGTTCTTCTATCCACTTCTAAATCTCTGTCTTCAATGGAAACCACCTTGACATCCCCTCAAGAAGATCCTTGTCCCAGCAATAGAACCATTTGTTGGCACAGGGGCAGACCCAAGGTTCGATTATAAGAGTGCACCAACAAGCCCTAACTACTAGCCCTTTCGGCAACACCTACGAAGCAGATGCAACCTCACCCAAAGTAGCAATAGGGGGTTGCAGGACACAGGTGTCTACAACCAGAGGAAATGCAAAGCAGATCCAAAGCAACAACACGCATCAATATATTTATTCTTAATCTCTCTTAAGCCTACTTCGCAAATTATATCTCAGATCTATCACACCAATGCAATAATAGTATAACAAAAAGCAAAGAACACAACATCAACCACAGCGAAAAAATATATATATGTGGTTCACCCTCTCCCTAGGGATACGTCCACAAAACTGTGTTTCTTGATATTATATGAAAACATATAGTTCTATCTGTGCACTTAGCTTGCAGATTTCTCTCTCTTCCTCTTCCCTTCCCAACGCACCCAACTGCAGGGTTGATCTTTGCACCTGGCTAAAGATATTACAATACAGGCTCTCTACAATAGCCTGCTTCTCTCTCTCACACACAACAACAATCAGTGATCATTAACCACAATGTTATGAAACCACTATTGACCAACACCTCATACGCTCGACGAACAACAACCAACAACGACAACAACTCTCCCCCACGTCCTCAAGAACTTTATTTATACATTACATGGCAAATGTCTAGGTATCAAAACCCTAGATCCAAAACCCTAGGTCCATTTGACCCTCATTTTCAGGGCTTCACCAGCCTATCTTTCCTTCTTTTCTGCGAGGTGATCCAAAGCATCCGTCGATGGATTTTTCTGCTTGATGAGTTGTCCACGATCCATCTTCCTTGTTGATTTGTCTTCCTTGACTTTCTCTTCCATCGACTAGCTTTTCCTTTCTTCACTCCTTCTTTTCTGCTTATTTGACCACTTCAACCCATTCTCAGTCGATGTTCCTTCCACACATTTTGTACTTCATGCTTCTTCCTTAATATTCACTTTCTTCCATAACCAAGGGCCAACACCTTTGTAACATTTCTTGGCATTGTCCATCCTTTGATGGCCTCTATCTTATTGACATCAACTGTTATCCCATATATTGAAGTAATATGCCCCAAGTAGTGAATCTTATTTTGATAAAAGATGCACTTAGCTTGACATAAAATTTATTCTCTATTAGAACTTACAACACCATTCTTAAATGTTGTTCATGTTCCTCTTCTCTCCTTGATTAGATGAGTATATCATCTAGGAACATAATTACAAACTTGTCTAGGTACTCTCTGAACACTCCATTCATCAGGAACATGAAAATTTTTGGTGCATTTGATATCCCAAATGGCACTACTGTGAATTTATAATGTCGATATCTTATTCAAAATTTTGTATTATTGATATCTTATTCCTTTATCCTCACTTGGTGATAACCTAATATCAAGTCAATCTTGGAAAATTTTCTTGCACCTTTCAGTTAATCAAATAAATCATCAATTCTTGGCAATGGATGTTTGTTCTTTATAGTGACCTTATTCAGCTATCTAAAATCAATGCACAACCTTAAGGTTCCATCCTTCTTCTTCACAAAGAAACTAGGGCACCCCAAGGTGACACACTTGGAAATATATACTCCTTCCTTAACAATTCTTCAAGTTGCATCTACAACTCTTTCAGTTTTGGTGTGCCCATTCTATAAGGTGTCTTGGACACTGGGGCAACTCTTGTCACCAAATCGATAGAAAAATCAATGTCTCTCTTTGGTGGAAATCCCAGGATTTCCCAAAAAACATTTTCAAAATCCCTCAAGACTGGATGGTCTTCAATGCTTGCCACTTTATGTCTAGTTGCCTCTTCCATATGGGTTGCAAAAATTTGGCATCCCTTCCTAAAATTCGTTTTCAATTGCATGGCTAAAATTGCTCTAACAAATACAACTCTCATAATGCCTTGAATCTTTCCTTTTTTCCCTTCTTCATCAAGGCAATTTATTGTATTTTGGTATCAATCTAGGACAACATGGTGTTTTTCCAAACAATCCATTCCAATTATACAATCATATGAACCAAATGGTATGGTTCACATCTACATTTGTGTTGAGTATATTCATGTCTATTGAACAATCTTTAACCAACTCACCAACTTTCCTCTTAGCCACTATGGTTAATTGAAATAACCAAGATTTTTTATGCTTACTCCTTTGCAAGTGAAATATTTCAACAATGTTAGATTTCATGTAACTATGGCTAGCTCTAGAATCAATTAATATTGCTATGGACTGGTTATCAATCTTAAATTCTACTTCAATCATGAGGGATTGATACTCTACTTGCTTGTTGTCCAAGGCTACATAAAACCTTGGTATGTTTCCTACTATGCCTTCCAGTGTCTCAACCTCCTAAATGTTGTGTACAATCCTCATTCTTTCTCCTTTGTGAGGGAAGTCCCTATATAAGTGATTTCCCTCACATTTCCAACATTGTACAGGATGTTGCCTTGGATTTTTCCCAAATGAATCTGCCATCCTTGGCTCATTTTTGAATGACTATCCTTGTTGATTTTCTTGTGAATTGTTCTTGAAAAGGGGTAGCTTAAAACATTTATGCCTTTGATCTCTTTTACCCTTCATCTCGCCATTCCATGTTTTTTGTAAAATTCTTCTACTCTACTCATAAAGATGTTTTGTTCTCCTTATGTACTCCAAATTCCTGGGGTTATCATATTGTATATTTTCATTGTGGAAAGAAGGTAACCCACTAAGAAACCTTTGATCTTGACTTTCTCATCTTTTATGAAGTCCACATACTTAAACAATTCAAAGAATCTCTTCTCATATTAATCCATTGTCATGCTTCCCAATTTGATTTCAAAGAAATATTTCATCTTCCTTTCATAGTAATTCTCGTACAAATATTTTTCTTGGAAATATTCTTTGAACTGCCTCCATGAGACCTTCTTCTCATCAAGGTTCTTGGCTTGCATAAGCTGATCCCACCACATGGTTGTCTTTCCTTGCAAGTGGTAGGTTGAACTTATAGCTTCTACCATTGAGGGGTAATCATCCAACTAAAAATATTTCCTCATTTCAAACAACCAAAACTCAACCTCTTCTCCCTTCATGTGCTCACCATTGAAATTTGGCGGCTTGATTTTCTTAAATTCACCTTGCTAGATGTCCGAATCAGGATTTATCTTCTACCTCTGGATAGGAGACACACTTGGGTTGCTACCTGGACTTGAAATTGCATGATCTCTCCTAGTTTATTTCTTTAGGGAATGATAGTGCCTGCTCATACTCCTTGACTTCCTGTCATTCCCATGATTATCCCTTCTATTATGGGATCTAGATGTTGTCACTTGTCTAGCAATAGTTGCTGTTTTGTGTCAAAGTCTTTATTGGCTTGCCTCTACAACATATCCAGAGTTTGTAGTATCTCCTCCTAGGATTTCATAATATTTTCATTATCGGCCCTATAGCTTTGCACTTCTCTTTGTAGACTTCTCATAGTTACAAGCTCATGCATGCCTCTTCTTCCATTAGACTTTGTCTCATCATTTCCCATGCTAACATGCAAACCTTTGACCTCCTCCTCATCAATGTAATATCCCTGGGCATTCTCCATAGTTCTATTCCTCATATAGGAACTAAAATTATTTTCTTATACCTCTAATTCTACAAGAAATGTGTCTGTAATAATTATTGTTAGAACATGCATACTATAAAACATTTAATTAATTAGAATACATGTTATTCCTTATCTTAATTTATTAAGGACACAATATACCAATTCAAAATTTAATTCTTTAGAGACGTTCCTCTCTAAAACATCTCTCCAATGATTGTACTCATGCTTCATTCTAAGTTCTTAGCGAAAATTTACAACATTCACAAGTTGCAATTTTCCACTCATTGTTTTGTTTTCATTATTGCAAAATTGCTTTATTACTTCCTGAGAGAATTTCAGTGCCCAATTCAAAATTCTAGGTTTAAAGATGGATTATCTTTCTCAAGACCTTTCCAATGACTATTTGTTTGTTCAAATATGAGCTATGAGCTGAAAGTTATGGTCTAAGGAAGTTTAGATTATTTTCCCATTTTATCCATGTATGCTACATGTGTCTTCTTTCTCTTCCTACACAATTTTGCTTACCCAGATTCCAAATCTAGTTCCATGGATGAATTTTATGGTTCATAATATTTCTATAGACTACTTATGTGCCTCAAACAAACTTCTGATCAAGGAGTTATGTCCTCTAGAAGTAAATTGGTGCCAAAATTATATCCTTAACTGTTGCAGGTATAACTTTCTCATACGAGTTATGTTTTGCACCTGGAATAGCTCGTTGGAAAGATCTCTCTGATTTATTTTATTTCAGTTGTATATATTGGGTGTACCATAGGTACAACTGGTGCTCGTGATTTTCGAATACCTAAATATGTGTTTTAGGTCCTCAAAATCGCTCTACAAGTTGAAAACCTTTGAAAACTGGAAAAAAATCATAGAAAATTGATTTTTTTTGTTGTAATGGTCTTTTAATATATGTCGTTGATCTCAATCTTGGGAGTAATCTCATCTATTGACCCACTAAACCTTATCCAATCTTTTGGATGAATCTCCATCGTCAATCACCCAAGTTGAAGCAATTTCGACTGTTTATCCAAGCTCCATCGACGATTAGTGATTTCCTTTAGACGTATGAAACACCCTACCCATTTCACCAACCTGACCATCAATGATTTCCTTTGACAATCGATTTTAAAATTAAATGCATCTACAAAATGCTAAAATTTGCATGAATGTAGTTTATAACTCAACACAACATCATATAAATCTTTATTAAACACAGAGTGAATGCACAACCATTAAAAAATCATAATGTAACACAGAAACAAGATAAAACACTTATCTTTTAAAATAGTTGTGCAACTAGTTGCTTGGGATAGACATTCCACCCAACCATAGACTTGTTGTTTCAAATATCAACAACAAGTCACCCTCGAATTGGGGCTAGCAATCCACAAAAGAGGGTGGTCTCTCACTTTCCACACACAACATAGAAAATACTACAACCCACTAGCATTCTCCTATAGCTATCCCAATTTCCCACCAACTCTCTTCCTCTCGACCTACCCAACCCAAGGAATGTACCCCTTCATTGCTCTCATTCTATTGGGGGTCCCATTTGTTTATCAGGGTTTCTCTGGCACAAGTAACCAGGAATCTCACTATTGGGAATATCAAGGGAGCTCACTACTAGGAAAACTACTAGGAAACAACAAGAATCACATGTTATTATAGTGCAACTCACACAATAATTCACTCTTCGGTCCTAATAACTTTTCTCTTCAATATTTATCTCTAAAACACTTTGAAAACACTCCAACATGCTTTAGAATTCATGCTCCATGGTTGTTCCAACTCCGGGGCTCTTCTTTCATGTTCTCTGCTTGTTGTTCATGCAAAAACATGATTGTCCAAAAAACTGCCTCTGTATCCATAAGAATTTTCCTCTCTCTGCTTGCTTGCTTGACTTACACTCTTTCCCAAGTTAATTATACTCATCCCCACGTTTCCAATAAATATGGGATGTGACTTCTCACATCCACCCTCTTACATGTATTCAATGATTGACTTTGGGTACACTCAACAATGAAATAGAAGGTTTATATACCAACAATAATTTTAGGAAGTGGGTTGAATTAATAGACATGAGAAATCTCCCCTTGGACCCCTCTTAGACACTCTTAGACATTCCTCTCTCTTGTGGATTAATAAGCTACCATATCTGTCCATATTCCCTAGAAGCTGGAATCACATTTTATTTATTAAAATTTAGAAATACAATTTGCATATTACATCGCTTTGGCCATAGCCACATTTTATATCTACATTAAGCATTATTTAAAATGGGGATTACAGCGAGGACATTACAATTTTGTTGCTCCTTCCAATAGTTAACATGATAAAAATGTTCCTTGACTATGATTTAAAGTCATCCCATTACAAGCCTTGCATGGAATGAACTGTTAGTCTATTCTCACACAAAGTCTCACACTATAATAAAGCCTCTCTGCACATGCACAACTTTGTGAAGACACTTTGTCTCCATTTATAAATTATTGCACTTCATAAAACAAATATAATTGCCTCAATGAATCCATATAGTCACAAGGTGTCCATCTAATTGTCATAGGGAAAATTTCCACCTTGGTTTCCACTTTGAGAGAATATTCCATATTCAACAATAATCCTCCTCCTCCACCACTCAATTTCATGTTTGGAATGTTTTTAGGGGGGTTCAAGTGGATACTAGTGTATAAAGTCCCGAGAAAGTTTGTTAAACTCTATATATTGGTCAATTGTTCATCCATACTCTCAAATTTTCTAATGAGATTGACAAATCCCATTTCGATCAGTTCAATGCGAGTCTCCAAATCATTCTCTATTTCTTTACCCGTTTAAGCGCAAGTCTTACCATAAACTGTATATAAAGTCCAATATTTATGTGTGAAATGATGTTTTCATATCAATTGATCTAAATAGTAGTTAGAAGAATCAACATAATGATATCCTAAGTTATGACACATTGAACTTGCATACACAATTAGTAATCTATGGCACATAGTTACACTAACTTAGATAGAAATGAATTTGTACATTGACCACATTGACACAATAGTTTTGGCAACAAATATCAACTCCAAATTCTCATCAATAGAATAATTTTATACAACAAAATATGAACAACATAAACTCGTTACAACAAACAAAAAATCAACTCATAACCAATAACTCCCTTGATTACTTTATAAAGACAAGGTATAGACAAGCTAATAAGGGAATATGAATCACTTCATTTCTTGTTTGTTCATATTCAGGGGGAGGGAGAGGAAGATGATATATTGTCATTATTGGTCTTTTGTGTTCAATAATTCACCAAACTTGTCCATCCATGCCAATGTTCTTATATTGATTTAAATTGTTTGTCTTCAATAAAAGTGTGTGCACTAAGGTAACACAATGATGTCTTAGTGTGACCAAATGTTGACCGATATGATTGTGTTGTAACACTCGAAGTATGTGACTAGGATATTAGCATGTTTACAACACAAATTGATTTTTCTAATGTAGTCTGTGTTGAAGTTGTCCATTGTAATGTGCATGCTACATTGATGATACAATGCAAGTCTACACCTATGATACAATGCAAATCTACACCTATGATACAATGATCAAATCTATGCATCCATATTAAGCTAGATGACATGGTTTCTCAATTGTAAGTGACCTCTAGACTTTGTCTTATGGAGCACTTCATGTGAAAGCCCAAAATATGGAATTAAACTCTATGAGGATCTTAGTAATCCAACTTAGGGATTTAGAACATGTTCAAGTGGCTACCAAATGTGGCTATAGGGCTCTTACATAGGGGTCTTACACGTTTAGAGAGTGTCGTGGACGCTGCAGCGAGAAACCATGAGATGAACCTTCACGCCGTTCACAAATGGGGATCATGTCTTAAGGCACGAAACTTGAGTTGAATAGAGAAACAGATTTATAGGACAGAAAATGCTCGCTCGCTCGCTCTTATCGAACACAATATTAAGGCACCAATGTGAAAAAAAAAATCCATGAGAGGAAAACTCATATGATATTTAAAGTAGCTTTGGGAAAATGTATATTCCCTTTTTCATAAAACATCCATTAAACATATGCAAGTAACTACCTAACGGTTTACTTGCAAACGATCCTGGGTGAGTCATTATGGTGATTTTAGTTTGGAGTAAGTTAATTTTGGAGCAAACAGACCCGTTTTTCAGGGGGAAAAAAATGGGCCTGAATTCGACCAGATTTTCAGGGGTAGTTGGAGTTTTGAATGGATCAAAATTCTATGCATTTCAGTCCTTTAATTTAGATGTTTTGCCCCATTTTAAACCAACCCAGACGCTCAGAAAATTGATCAAACCTTTGAATTGGCTAAAAATTTAAAATGAAATCACCAAAAAAACCTGCACAAAAAAGTAACTTTGTATAGAAGATTGAAGAGAAGATTACTCCCAGTTAACCCACTCCTTTTATTTTTAATAGCTTTGATAGGTTTAACAAGTAAGCACAACAAAAGGGAAAATCGCTCGTCTCTTTTTCGCTTGTGTTTACTATTTATGGAGTGGTACTTGGATCTGTGATGGTTCAAGCGTGTGTTAGTATATCCCAAAGTGAACAAAGAGGACCATTTGTTTATTAACTTAGATGTGGCAGATTCCGTTTTGGCAATCTGGAAAGTTCTTCACAATACATTAATTGATTTTAGTTTTATTAAAATGTGTATTTTTATTTTCGTTTTTTTTTTTAAGCAATAGGTCATTTCTCCCAAATGTAGGTGGTGGAGTATTAGAGTCAAAACTCAATTGGATACTTTTATTAAAATGTGTATTCTTATTTTTGTTCTGTTTTTTTTTGTTTTTGTTTTAGCAATAGGTCATTTATTCCAAATGTAGTTTGTGGAGTATTAGAGTCAAAACACAATTGGATAATCTTAATTGATTTTAGTTTTATTAAAATGTGCATTCTTATTTTCGTTGGTATTTTTTTTTGCATTAGGTTACTTCTCTCTAATACACATTGGAGTATTAGAGTCAAAACTTAATTGGATAATTTTAATTTTTTTTATATGAATTGATTGTTCTAAGGAGAAGTGTCACACAGGTACTACAAGATTTGAATCAATAATCAGATAAAAATTAAACTCCACACTGACTAACTAAACTACTCTATAACCTGAACTTTGGATAACCTTAAACCTATTGGTTTGTGATGTTGAGTCTGATTTTTGTTTGAGATGTACATAAAAAGGTCTGGATGTGATAGTGGTTACTCTCATAAGCTATTAGAATACTATGATATGCAGTTCAAACTATCACTAAATTTAGATAATCATTTCAATAATTTGATCTATTTGTTCTAACTTCTAACACACTACTGAAATCCATTCAAAGAAAGTGAAGTAGTATGAATTACATCAGATCCATAGTTTCTACTTAAGATATGAGGGAGGTTGTGTTACCATTTTGATAAGGTGTGGTAGTTGAAACTTAAAAGCATTCAATGTTTGAATATTGTTTGTCGGTGCACTATTTTTCTATGTTTTTTAAAGCATTCATTCTCTTCAATCTCACCATTTTTTTCTCCGATGAAACAATTTTGGAGATTCCAATCAATTGAATGGAAGTGTTTGAATATTAGTTTTGTGACCTCCACTATTCTTTTTACTCGTTCAAATTGTCTAGTTTGGTTACTTGGATCAAGTACAGTAAACATGTGTTCTTGTGTAGAAATATAACATATTTTTAATGCCAAAAAGAGTGCTTGGGGTTTCACATTGTTCATGCCTCTACTTGACGCTCATGACATCACAAAAGGATATCTTGTAGAAAGGATATCTGGTAGATGATACTGTGATTGTGGTAGCAGAAGTTGGTACTCAATGAGTAGTTAATTATTGGGCATATGATTCTAGAAAACATACAGGTTTTGTTGGGCTAAAGAATCAAGGAGCAATAGGTTACGCCATTTCATTGGTTCAATTTTTTTTCTTTACTTCAAAACTTGTGCTAGTCCTATTTTTATTCTTCTTATTCTACTTCAAATTTTTTCCCTTAGTTTAAAATTTGTGCGTGAACTATGGTTGTTTATTGGTACCGATTTTTGATTTTTCTATGTGAGTAGGACAAAGTGAGGAAGCAAGTCCCAAAGTACAGAAATGAATCCTTTCTCTTCTTTATGCCATCTTGAAGAGATTTATTTTTCTTGTTGGACCAATGTTTCCAGAGCAAGTGAACTATGATTGTTTATTGGTACTGATTTTTTATTTTTCTGTGTGAGTAGGAAAAAGTAGGAAGCGATTCCCAAAGTAGTGAAATGAATCCTTTCTCTTCCTTATGACATCTTGAAGATATTTAATTTTTGGTGTAACAATCCCCACGTCGTTACGACAACATGTGACACATAACAATTTTTTTTTCTTTTTTAAAAGTAGGAATGTAACAATGACCAACAATCAATCAACGCAACTCGATGACGAGCACGACACACTCAATTCAGGCCACATACAACATAATGACCTAGCATACTATCACATTATGCAACTGGATGCAACATACGAAAATCAATCAGACAAAAATAAAAATGACTACCCGCCTGTCCTACCCTGCAATGTTAGGACCTCGAGGACACATAAGCAACGTTCAAGCCCAGGTTCCCATCGATTTTGACCATTTAAGGTCTCAAGGATGGTGACTTTTTTGAGGAACAAGGAGGTGTTTATATCCCTCCCGACACAAGCAAGACAACACCTACTAAGCTAAAAGACAACATAAAAATAACCAAACGCAACAACACCAACCGACACGCATAACACGAACCTTCAATGTGAGCGAGAATTAATAATCAATGAATCAACATTTGCATGGTGCACAATAAATAAAAAACAACCGATCATTAGTGGCCTTTCATTGTGCACCACCAGATAAATCCAATGTTTAGACAATACTTTAATTATCATTAAATTTATGAGC
>ML780516.1:540054-550146 GCA_009831015.1 Picea engelmannii | reverse complement strand
CCAGTTACACAGGCTCCAACCTGCATAACAGAGAACACTAGTTCTCCCTTGCACCTCCCTGCCACCCTGGTTTCTCTGGCCGCAACCAGATGGAAGCTACAACTTCCTGTGTTCAAGCTCCCACTTGAACCTCTGAGGAAAAGAGTCCTCTCAAGCACCTCCCAACCACCCTTGAATATCAAATAATGAATACACAAACAATTACTCAGATAAATCAATTCTTACCTTCCTTTCTCTGTTATGTAAGTCCGATCTTCCACAAATTGTTCTGCAAATCTTCTCTTCCTCTGTCTATTCAGCAGGTCTGCTCTGCATCAACTCGTACTCTCATTCTTCTCTTCTTCAACTCGTTCTGTTATTTTGCTCTGCGTTTTTCTCTTGCTCTGCTATTCTGCTCTACGTTCCATTTCACTCTACACATATACTTCCTTTTCTACCACGCATCCTCTTATGTATTCTTTCTTACTGTTTCATTCCTTTCATGTCCAGAACAACCAACCTGACACAGTCTGTTTCGTCTTCTTTTATACACATGAGCACGACGTTTCAACTTCCCAACTCCTTGGGAAAAATGACAACAACTGTCCAGCCAACCGAAACGCCAACTGATCAACAACTAATTTGCAATCATGAGTCGGTTTCACTAACGGATTTGTAACTGAAAAGTTAATCTGTGAGAAAGAACAGTAACCCTCTGATTACATTCAAGTTTTATCCACAGCCTTGGATGACCTTTATTATTCTTTCCTTTTTAAAACGGATTTCGGCATTTCGGCATTCCTGTGCCCAAGTGTCTCGACACTGCATGTCGCGATCTCCGCAACTCTGAAATGGAGCTTATCTGGACTGACTCCTTCTCTTCTCGTGACCAAGGGCTGTGACCAAGGCTTTATGTGAAAGGCGCTTTCGCGATTTCACATATCGCGAATTCGTAAGTTCTTATGTTCAGTGTTCCTGTCACCTCCAAATCTCGATCTGTGAAATTCCATAATGAAATCAGATCAACGATCCAGATTATATCTAGATCTGATGGTTCATGTTAAGTCGGGATATTATTCATCGCGATTTCGACACTCTGGACGATCGGTGTTTTAATCAACTCAAATTCTCGATTCTCGACATTCAGTAAAGAAGTCGAATCAATGGTCCATATCACTTCTTGATCTGATGGTCGTTGTTACATCGCGATTTCGCCTATCGCAATTTTGTAAATGTTGCATAGTTTCTTCTGCCTCTCCATATCGCGATTCACGAAACTCCGATAAGGGATTAGATCAACGGTCTAGATCGTATCTTGTCTTGACGGCTGCGATTGAATCGCGATATCGCATATTGCGAAATCGGGGTTCTTGTTGCATTTGTTTCAAATCGTGATTCACGAAACTTCGATATGCGCTGTGATCAACGGTCCAGGTTATTTCTTGATCTGACGGTCCAGATTCAATCGCGATTTCGCATATAGAGAAATCGACATTCTTGATGCATTGAGTTCTTTGCCTCTTGAGTTCGCGATCCTCGAAACTCCGATAAGAAGTTAAATCAATGGTCCAGATCTGATCTTCTATTTATCGGCTGCGATTAAATCGCGAATTTGCATATTGTGATTACACCCGCTTCTCCTTGCAGTTTAAAGACCGTGCAAGTTCTCTTCGATCCAATGGTGGTCGGACCTTGCGCTCGGATCTGACGACTGAGATCTATCTCCCTCTTCAACGATCAGAGATTCTTCTTCACAAACTTTCGCTCATGCACTGCTTTCGATCATTCGTTGCCTTCGATCATTCGCTGCCTTCGATCTTTCACTGCTTTCGATCATTCACCTCTCTGTACTTATCTTCTGTTTTCCTGTCAATTACAAACTTGTTGTTCTCATGTCATCTTCATTGTTGCCATCAATGACAAGCATTCACTGTCTGTTAATTGTCTGTTAAATATTTGCCAACATACCAGTGAGAGTAGGGCCGACACAACCTTCTTTTTCCAAGCAATCTTCTAACTTGTCAATGTATATGCCAAAAAGGGTAGGGGACAAGGGACAACCTTGTTTGAATCTGATATTGCAGTTAATTTCTTTTGACTAGCCCTCAGTGTTTTTAAACTTCTCAATAACGTTCTCATACATCCCTATTGCAACATCGCTCAACTCAAGAGGCACTTTTTATCTCTTCCAACCTATTCCAAAGGTTTTTCCTAGGAACCATGTCAAAAGCTTTTCTAAAGTCAACAAAACAACAAAAAAAATTGGTTTTAGTATTGTGGAACTCCTCTACAATGATCCTAAAGGTAACAAGATGTCCACGGTTGAATGATATCTCCTAAAACCATCCTGTCCTTTAGCTCTTTTACCGTGACTTTATAGCCAAAGGATAATTTTCTTTACCAAAATAATTCCATAAAGCTTGGCTAAAATCGGGCTAATTATAATGGTCCTATAATTAGAGGGAATGTTTCTATCCCCATTTTTAAAATAGGAACAATGAGGCTTTGCGTCCAGGGTTTAGGGAAGACCTACTTGACTGCTAAATTGAAGAGCTTGTGTATGTGAGGAATAAGGATTGGCCCTCTGATTTTAAAAATTCCAACTTGGTAACCTTCAATGTCCTTAGCTTTCCCATTTACAAGCCGCTTAACCTCGAACTCTATGTCATCTAAAGAAAAAAATTCTTCCTTTGTAGGGACAATAAGAATGGTGTCCATGGAATTAGGGAACTTGTAAAGAATTTTAAGGTAGGAATTCCAGTCCCTTAAGGGAATCCTATTATTTTCTTTAGTATTGTGTTTTAGAATTCGACTCCAGAACTTATTAGGATCCAACTTATATAGTTGTGAAAATTGTTCTTGCCTTTTATTGATATAGTACCTTTTTTCCCTTTTAATTAGGTCTTTGTACGTATTGATATTATCGAGTTTTAAGGACTCACTAGAAGCATCCCTAATGGATTTCCTAGCAATTTTACATTTTTTATCATACGAAGGGTTGGTCGTTTTATTATTTTTTTTATAGGACACCTCGAAAGAGAACATGTTAATAGAAGTGGACAGGGTAGTTGTAAAATTATGATAGAGTTCTTCAATGTTGTCCTTATAAGTTGTCCTTACTATTTAAATCCTTTAAGAAAATGTCAACTTTACTTTTGTCAAAGTGCAAATTCCTTTGATTATAAAAATTCTCTTCAATGACGCTCCTATGCATGGAAAAGTTTAGAATTAGGGTTAAAGGTTTATAATCAGAGTCAGGCTCATGGTCATTTAAAAGGTCAAAAGTTTCTATTTGGTTGGAAACGAGAATATCAGATATCACTTAATCTACAACACTACTACCTAGCCCATGAATACAAGTCATCTGGTTGGAGTTTGGCCACTTCATTACTCCATTGCAAATTATTAGGTCTTGAGAGCTACAGAGCTTGACCAACTCAGTACCAAACAAATTCTCAATTAGGTCTTCAGAGCTTCTTTTATAGCTATTAGATAAAACAAGGTCCTCATCTATCCATAAAGAATTATGGTTGGAGTCATTGCTTAAAAGAGTAGCTTGTTTAGTTGTAGTCCTAGCATTAAAGTCTCATAGCAGGAGGATATTACCTTCATTTTTCAAACTATAAATATCTTGTTCTAAATTATTATAGGGACAATTGTTATCTAGATTGTTTTTCTTATAAAAAGTAGAATTAATAGGTGCAAAATAATAAATTGCTATATACATCTTCTTAGCATTGGTGTCTGAAATTTATGTCCAAGTGTATTGATTGAGAGGGTCAATCTTATGAAGTTGAATGTGAGGAGAAATGCTCTTTCTAATATAATAAGCTATGCCTCCTATCCCTCTATGTTGGGATTTTTGGTTCCATGCCGACCATAAGATAAATCCTTCTATGTTAGGGACCTTAGACTCCTCATGCCCCCAAGTTTCAACTAGACAAATAATATCAATATCACTCGGGATCCAACTTAACATAGGACCTTTGTGCCATGGAAAGCCACGACAGTTCCAAAAAAGGATCCTGAGTGTCCCAAAATCCTCTTTATTATTATCCTTCTGGTCTCTATCCCTAACAATAGCTTTTCGATTTCTAATTATTGCCCATTTTCCTTCTTTCCTGGCTTCTTTTACCTTTTGAATTTCCTTCCTTAATTCAACTTGGTCTTCGGGAATGAGATCTTCATTTATAAATATTCCTAACCCTTTTAAGCTTAAAAAATTACTAAATATACTATATTTATGATCATACACAAGTTTAATTATTTTATCTAAATAATACTAAAAATGCTAATTTTCAAAATAAATGTAACTAATCCATCATTAATTATTAATTAAAATGTTTTTTTATTCATATTAAAAATTAGAAAAAATCCATACAAGTAATTTACATACCACAAAAATTGTTAGAATTTTTTAAATTTTATTTTTTCATATTTTTTAATATGTATAAATTGTATTATTCATCTATGGAAAATCATAAATTCTATGTTAACATATACAAATACATATATTTAAACTTTACATATTTAGACTTGACACTTATGTAGAAAGTAAAGTAAAGATTTTATGAATAATAAATTATGAGATAATTTTAACTTATATAAATTTATTTATATCAATTGAGTTTAGTTTGGGTGTTTTTTTACTCGGGTTCAATTCTAACAGATGATATATTGAGTTTTTAAATGAGTAAGTTAAGTTGTTTACAACAATAATAATAATATTAAAAATATAATTACATTTAAATTTAAGGAGAAATTGTGGTGCAATAAAGAATTAGGGGATACAAGAAAATGAGATATTATAAGAAGGGGATTAACTCTAATCTTGAAGATCAAAAATATCTTTGTGTTTTGACTAACCTAAAGAAGAAAATCAGCATTGATAAAATAAGAATAAATTCTCACAAGCTCCATAGTGAAATTGAGCATTGGACAATTCTCACAAAGCAATGGGATGAAACAATCTGTCATCTTAGTGATACTAAGAGGGATGAAAATGAAAAACACTTTCTCTTAAAATGTCTTATGTATAGCCAAATTAGATCTCAATTTCAAAAGATTTGTCATAATACCAAACTTCTTAACCTTCTTACTCTCGAAAACTATGATGATCTTGAAATGCTTATCTCAATAATTTTCGACCACCCTTACTTTTCTTAAGCTAGTAAAACCAATTTTAGTTTCAATTAACCATCATAGTCATGGTCATTAACATCACTATGTTATATTTAAACAGTCTTTTATCCACTGAAATTAGGTAATTAGGCAAGTGAAAAATGTTGTAGTCTAAACTTTCTACGAAATGATTATTTTTGGACGATATTTTTAGGGGACATTTACCTAAAATCTAACTATAAATTGTTAAATATACAGATTTGAGTGATTATTTCTGTATAATCCGAGTACTCCAAAAAAATTTCAACAGAAAACCCCAGGATGGTGTAAGGATTCTGACCGATCTGACTTGTTAGTAAAAGAACAAATAGCAGTACTATGATGCAGATCATCTGGTTGGAGTTTGGCCACTTCATTACTCCATTGCAAATTATTAGGTCTTGAGAGCTGCAGAGCTTGACCAACTCAGTACCAACCAAATTCTCAATTAGGTCTTCAGAGCTTCTTTTGTAGCTATTAGATAAAACAAGGTCCTCATCTATCCATAAAGGATTATGGTTGGAGTCATTGCTTAAAAGAGTATCTTGTTTAGTTGTAGTCCTAGCATTAAAGTCTCATAGCAGGAGGATATTACCTTCATTTTTCAAACTATAAATATCTTGTTCTAAATTATTATAGGGACAGTTGTTATCTAGATTGTTTTTCTTATAAAAAGTAGAATTAATAGGTGCAAAATAACAAATTGTTATATACATCTTCTTAGCATTGGTGTCTGAAATTTATGTCCAAGTGTACTGATTGAGAGGATCAATCTTATGAAGTTGAATGTGAGGAGAAATGCTCTTTCTAATATAATAAGCTATGCCTCCTATCCCTCTATGGTGGGATTTTTTGTTCCATGCCGACCATAAGACAAATCCTTCTATGTTAGGGACCTTAGACTCCTCATGCCCCCAAGTTTCAACTAGACAAATAATATCAATATCACTCAGAATCCAACTTAACATAGGACCTTTGCGCCATGGAAAGCCACGACAGTTCCAAAAAAGGATCCCAAGTGTCCCAAAATCCTCTTTATTATTATCCTTCTGGTCTCTATCCCTAACAATAGCTTTTCAATTTCTAATTATTGCCCATTTTCCTTCTTTCCTGGCTTCTTTTACCTTTTGAACTTCCTTCCTTAATTCAACTTGATCTTCGGGAATGAGATTTTCATTTATAAATATTCCTGACCCTTTTAAGCTTAAAAATTTACTAAATATGCTATATTTATGGTTATAGACAAGTTTAATTCTTTTATCTCAATAATACTAAAAATGCTAATTTTCAGAATAAATGTAACTAATCGACCATCATTAATTATTAATTAAGATATTTTTTTTATTCATATTAAAAATTAGAAAAAATCCATACAAGTAGTTTACATACCACACAAATTATTAGAATTTTTTTAAATTTTATTTTTTAATATTTTTTAATATGTATAAATTTTATTATTCATCTATGGAAAATCATAAATTCTATGTTAACATATACAAATACATGTATTTAAACTTTACATATTTAGAAAGTAAAGTAAAGATTTTATGAATAATAAATTATGAGATAATCTTAATTTATATAAATTCAGTTATATTAATTGGGTTTAGTTTGGGTGTTCTCTCATCCAGGTTCAATTCTCAATTCCAACAAGTTACATGTTGAGCTCTTAAATGAGTAAGTTAAGTTGTTTATAACAATAATGATAATATTAAAAATATAATTACATTTAAATTTAAGGAGAAATTGTGGTGCAATAAAGAATTAGGGGATACAAGAAAATGAGATACTATAAGAAGGGGATTAACTCTAATCTTGAAGATCAAAAATATCTTTGTGTTTTGACTAGCCTAAAGAAGAAAATCAACACTGATAAAATAAGAATAAATTCTCACAAGCTCCATAGTGAAATTGAGCATTCGACAATTCTCAAAAAGCAATGGGATGAAACAATCTGTCATCTTTGTGATACTAAGAGAGATGAAGATGAAAAACATTTTCTCTTAAAATGTCTTATGTATAGCCAAATTAGATCTCAATTTCAAAAGATTTGTTATAATACCAAACTTCTTAACCTTCTTACTCTCGAAAACTATGATGATCTTGGAATGCTTATCTCAATAATTTTCGACCACCCTTACTTTTCTTAAGCTAGTAAAACCAATTTTAATCTCAATTAACCATCATAGTCATGGTCATCAACATCACTATGTTATATTTAAATAGTCTTTTATCCACTGAAATTAGGTAATTAGGTAAGTGAAAAATGTTGTAGTCTAAACTTTCTACGAAATGATTATTTTTGGACGATATTTTTAGGGGACATTTACCTAAAATCTAGCTATAAATTGTTAGATATACAGATTTGAGTGATTATTTTTGTATAATCCGAGTACCCCAAAAAATTTTCAAAAAAAACCCATGATGATGTAAAAATTCTGACCGATCTGACTTGTTAGTGAAAGGACAAATAACAGTATGATATGATGCAGATCCACAACCTATCTGGATTATTGCTTGAGTACACTCACCGATCCAGTGCTTCACTTATTACACTTATCGGTCGGGACTTTCGACTCTGCATTGCTGATGCAGTTGTACGATTGTCATTTTCCAGGTATTCATCCCAAGATCGATATGTCGTTCAGAACGTGGTGGAAGTTGGGAAGCCGTATTCGTTGGAACTGAAGGCAAGGTCAAAGTCGGAGCTGTTGTTGGCCATGGCGTGCATGTACAAGGGTATCCGATATCTAAGGCGTTGGTCATCTGCAATTGGTATAAAAAGGAAGAATATTTTGGTATAAAAAGGAAGAATATTCCTCACGGGCAAGCACCTAGATTTCAACTACATTATCGTCCCAATGGATTCCCTCAGATTTATACCTTGGTGCCTTGAGAACCCAAGGCTTATGCTTTCAGGGTATTCCCATAAAATATTCAACATATTGGAATCTTTTTGCCTACATTGAAGGGCACTAGAAGGGAAGGATTCTTGAGGAACTATTGAGTAGAGAAGGGAAAGATCTTACCTTGTGTCGTGTAGGGTAGGCTAAGAGAGTGCAATGGTTGTTTGATAGTTGTATAGGATGTCTAGAGTGAGCTATAGTGAGCAATTGCAATTGGGTTGGGTTGAGTAAACTAAGTTTATAGATTGGTTCCTTCACCCTAGTGACCTTATAGCCTAGTTTGGGGGTATGAACTAGATGTCTATGGTTAAGTGAAAAATTTCTCGTACACAATCAATTTCTTGGACTATCTTCTATTAAAATCAAGTGTTTTATCTCTATTTATAAATATTTAGTTGTTGTGCATATGAATATACTTGATTTTGAATATGGGCATTTCAGGTATCATATATTTAATTGTCCCATTGTATTTTATTATTTTCACCCATGCATGCATTTGAAATTCGATGGAAATCCATTGAGGTTATGTTATGACAAATGGTCTCTCAATGACCCTGAATTTTAAATAGATTGTAAGTAGCTTCTCATTCCATGGCTGAGAGTGCATGGAAGGGAATGTGGTATTCACCCACATCAAATTATGACTCTCATGATCAATTTTACCTTAAAACATTTTTAATAGGAAGTTAAACATGGTTTTGTAGTTTACTAACAAAGTGGAAAATTCATTGGACATATATCTTGAGTTTAATATTCATTAGAAAGATAAAATCTTGTAAATATTGTATAGTTAGGTCAAATATTTTTTGTTTGATCTTTTCACTTATAAAACAATAGTAATTTGTATATAGACTAGTTATCATTCAGATTCCCATGCTCATTAGAGGACAATAGTCATTATTTAAACTATCCTTGGTTGGCATTCCATCTGTAAAAGTCTCATGCATAGGTACCATTAGAGGACAATAGTCATTATTTAGAGTAACTATGGTTGGTATTATTTGCAGAGATGTATTTTATCATTTTTAAAATATCTATATGATACCTCATTTATTATGTCAACTTCGTTAGGTGGCTTCTCCTCTTTGAGACAAGAATAAGTAGAAATGTGAATGTTAAATATATGCAAAGATTTAGTAATCAAGAAAAGTTAAAAGGGTTACTTTGAATAAAGTGTTTTGTCACAGTTAACATCATATTAAATATAAAGTTTATTGACACAATTACCATTATAAAAAGAAAAATTATATTAGTTTTGGAGTATAACTTAAAATTTGTTTTTGATTGGTTAAGAGTTTTTTTTTAACATAATAGAAGTTTACAATTATTTGGTAGGAGTGGAAATCTGCCCTCTTTACAAATCACTACCCAATTATTTTAGATAGCCAAATTTTTCTACACATAATAATGTATTTGCAAGTTTAGATCTTGAAATTACATTAATAATAATAATAATAAACATTATCTTTAAATATTGTAAACCTTTTGCTACATTAAAATTAGAAAAAAATAAATTAAAAAATGCATGCACACCATGTTGAAAATTTTGAAAAAAAAAAATTAAAAAAATGAATGCACACCATGTTGAAAATTTTGAATTAAAATAGTGGAAATTATGATGCTGTACAACTTGTGAAGGGTTGTACCAAAAAAGTTGTCTTCAACATGTAAAAGTGTGTGATCCCATTTCTTAAGTATTCAATCATGAAAGATTTTAAAGAAAAAAATGGTGTAATGGTGCATATAACTTTTAATTGATGTTTCTCTTTCAAACATAAAGTACCAATAAATTTAATCATAGAATATTAGTTTTTGATGAATCATTATGAGAGATGTTCATTTGGATATCTTTCATTTTATTTGAATATTATCACGAGAGTATCCTTAATGTCATATGTCATTAATAATATTTGGGATAATTTTATTATTTTGAATTTAAAAATAAAAGAAAAATATTATGTTTATTTATTTATTTTTTAATCTTATATATGTTGGAATGTGAGAATTGTAATAGGTTACAATTTTTGGATTACAAATTATAATAACA
>ML780516.1:502413-522989 GCA_009831015.1 Picea engelmannii | reverse complement strand
TATATGTGTGGGGTCCAACAGTAGTACTCGACCCAACATTTTAGGGCACTAACTAAGGAGGATAGATCATACGCTTAGCCGTACTACCTGACTACCCAGGTACTAGAGAGTATCTTCCTGAGTGTTGTTCTCGGTGACACTATAGTAGTCAGGCGACCGATCGGTTTATCTAAAGAGGGATTTAGGTAATCTAGGCTGATCCGTACACAGATGTTGTCTGATGTGCTACCACTCAAAGGGGTACCAACAGGGGTTACAAGGCTGGCCAACAGATGTGCGCTTAAGTACCACTTGTATTTCCTGCGTGTATGAATCCCTCAACCGCGGGTTTATGCACATAACGACAGATCTTTGTGGCTTAAAGACATCGGAATACGTCTCTACCCTGAAAGAAATTTAACCCACACTTTCTGTCGAGGAAAGTGCTCTGATACCACTTGTAATATACCAAATATAAAATGTATGCAGAACAGAAATAAAATGCTAGTAATGGAAAAATAACAACAATATAACCAGAACATTCACCAAAATAACACTGAAATGATATAAGAATAAAAACATAAATAACACTTTGAATCTGAAAGAAATGTTCACGGGCCTCTTCGAGGGGAAACCTCCAGTTGAGAAGAGATCTATTACAATAATATCCAAGCTAGGGTTCTCATACCCTCGACTCCTATTTATACTAAAAAGAAGCATCTAGAGGAAGATCCTTCTAGAAGTAGAAGTTCTATTAGGTCTTCTTACATCTGCCTTATTCTATTTTATTGAAAGGCCTTATTAAAATTGACCTTTATTACATCTGAATATATTGTTCTACCTATGTGCGGGTTAGGACCCTAACAGAGAATCTTGTAAGGATTTGTGGGAATATAATCAGAGTTACTGTCGAAGAGATAGGTTGAGAGACCGTGAGCAGTCTCTCTAGGTGAGAGATTGGTTGTTGAGAAGTAGCTGTCAGACCCGTGAGCATACTCTCCAAGTGAGAGTATTGTTCCCTGGTGCGTTGAGCATTAGTCGTAGGGCTCAAAGAATTCTTGTCTGGCCTATTGTTGGTAACCATGGGAAGGGAAGTGGGGTACTCAAAGGACTGTTGAACAAAGAAGGGGAACACTTCCTTGGGTGTGACATGTGTGTGGAGAATGAGGGATTGTTGGCTATTTGCAGCAGTGGGCACATTGAATTGAGCAATTCTATTGAGTATCATACCTTATCTTGTCACTAGGAACCCTTTTTCCTTGGTAGAGTTAAGCCCCAGCTCGGGGGTGACTTGTTGCTGAAAGATTATGAGCAACAAATTCTATGGCTGGGAGGAACATCTTAGTCAAAGTCACAGTTGGTGACTTTCATAAAAGATAAGTGTTCTTTGTGTGCTTGTCTTTTTTACTGTGTGCATATTTATCTATGTTTGACATGGGTTAATTCTTGTATGTTATAGCATATAAGTAATTGTTGTTATTTTGTTTAATAATGCCTGCACCTGTAAGTATGGTACTTATAGCCTATATTTGTAGTTGTACATGATTATGTCAGTTGATGATAGCCTTGTTTGTTAAGTTATATTTTGATATTGGCCATGAGTCTCTGAGGCAAGAATTGAATGCTTTGTTGTGCATGAAGTAGCATGTGTGCATCAAGAGGCTGGAATTAGTGTGTGTGTTCAAGGAAATAGACTATGTGCATAGTGAAATCAGAATTGGCGTATGAAGCCAGGGTGGTTGTGCGCACAATTTTACTATGCATTCAGTATGCTACTGCACACAATTATTTAAGTTTCTTCCATTGTTATAATTTGTGTGGCACAAATGCAAGTTTGGGCTAAGAGAATTACTTCAAGTGTTACTGCACAAACTTGTGCTTACAATAGGATCTGTGCAGTGAAATTTTAGAGTAACATTGTTCAGTAATAAGTTGGATGATGTTACATGGTGGTATATGTTAGAATATAGAAGATGGTGTGCTCATTTTACCATTGACGATACCCTCGTCACCCAACCATAGGTCGAAGCCTCCCTCCGAGCACCTTAACCTTGACTAAGAATTCCTCTGGAAGTAAACCCTAGGCAAGATAGCCAAACAAAGAGTAGTGCACCTTTCCCCAAGGATAGTGCATCAAAAAAAGCTGATTAGATAGTCCAAACCCTAGCCAAGAGATAGTCAAACCAACACCCAAACGACTAGCTACAGTTGTTGCTCTTGCAGCTCTCCTCCACACGTGCGCACCAAACTGGGAACTGTTGTGTGCAGAACTAGCTCTGTCTGCAACTGTTGAGATGTGACAAATGAGAACTGGCACCCTGTATTTATAGTGATTCTTCCAGTTTTGTTGGGGCTGACTTCTCCTTCTAGATACGTGTCTATTTAGTATATTATTATTATTTCTGGCCAACTTCTTCTCTTGGAGGCTAATAACCTAATATAAATTATCTTCTTGAGCTGACAAGGATTCTAGAGTTATTAGCCAACTCATTAGGGTTTCTCTTGCTTCCCGGAGTCTTCTATTCTCGTCAGGTTCACACTTGGAGGTAAATACCTCCCGTAGCTACCATAATATTAACACTCCCTCCTAGCTAGAGAGGTATTTACAGGTAATGGACTTGAGCACAAAACATACCATTTACTCGGTAGTATCAATATAGTCATCTAGACTATTTCATGACTAGATCATGAGCATCACCATCACCATCAGCTGCATCATCTCTCAAAACCATACTTCATCTGAGTAATTAGATATGATGATGGATAAGTCACTCTCACCATAGAGTAATGAGAGGAGTAAAGGCTCTGAACTAT
The DNA here is from genome assembly GCA_009831015.1 of Picea engelmannii. NCBI lineage: Eukaryota > Viridiplantae > Streptophyta > Pinopsida > Pinales > Pinaceae > Picea > Picea engelmannii. Next base: position 520,196 of record ML780516.1, on the reverse strand, counting down.
TTTCCATCTAGAAAATATTTGTTCATCATTCATTTGAATGATCATTATCTCTAATAAACTGTTGATAGTCTTCAAGGCAATTAGAACAAGGATAGAACACAACTGTGTCTATTCATAGTAGTACATAACTACAATCCAGTGGTACACTACCACACCAAGTAACACACAAGTACTTGATCAACAACGTATGGTTGCGAACAGTGAAACATATTCACCATAATAGTCCTCATCTACCGTCATACAGTCTTCATAACAAACATATGATAGCAACCTGCATAGAAACAATGTTATGATATAGATTGAATTATCTGGGCCAATCTTTCACTCACATCTATGAGCTCTAAAAGAATATTTTCCTCACGAACAATGGAGCACATCCACCATAGTAGTCTATATCTACTATCTTCATAAAAAACATCTGATAGCAACTTGCACAGAAAAATATTGTTAAAGATAAACTGAATCATTTGGGCCAATATTTCACTCATGTTTGTGAGATCTGAAAGAATATCTGCCCTCATTAGCAATGGGCTATCTGCCTTATTCTTCTCAACCAAGGAAGAAGGATTGTTTTTTATTTCTGAGCCTGGACCATTTCTCACCCTGGACCATTCTTCCTACACTAATCAAAGTGCACCCTGGACAGAATGTATACACCCTAAGAAATGTTTGGACCATTCCCCACCCTGTGCCATTCCTCCTACACTAATTAAAGTGCACCTTGGAGAGAATGTATAAACCCTAAGGAATGATTGTCCCTGATTATTGAGCCTGGACTATTCCCCACCCTGGGCCATTCCTCCTACACTTATCAAGTGCACCCTGGAGAGAATGTATAAACCTAAGGAATGTCTGTCCTACATCAACCTCCAAAACGGACCATTCTTCGAAATTGCTCACAACTTTGAACTTCGAAAGAATGACTGCCCGACGAGGTGGACCATTCTACTTGACCACTACTCAAAGTGACTGTCAAGAAGAATGATTGTCCTAGACCACTCCCCAAGTTAACCACAATGGGAAGTTGTTGTCTATGATACATCAACAATCAGTTTGCCTCCCATGTTAGCTACAATGGGAAGTCATTGTCCGTCAGAAATCTCAATCCACTTTCCGAACAGGAAAGCATCTATCCAATATGGACTGTTTTTCAATTACAAAGATAAATAATAATTTCAGTGCTCTCTCCTAACTTGGAGAGTCATTTCTTCATTTTTCAATAGGAAGGAAGTTGTTTCCACGAGCTCTAGCTTGAGTACGCAACCCTTTCATATTGGATAGAAGCTTTACTAAAATGTCTGCTTATCTTCTCATCTATGGATATATGTATTGAAGACAACATTTTCTCCTTTCTGGACTTCATCATGGATTAGTCTGGAACACTGTGAAGGATTCATGTAGATCTGGACGATAGAGTATATCATAGTTGGAGAATTGGAACATATCCATGTGGCACTTTTTCTGTCATCATGAGATCTGATCTACTGAGTAGTCATCTTGATGTTATAGGAAATCTTCATCATGCTTCTGTTGTGCACTGGAGGTTCTCCTCCAGGTTGTCTTCTTCTTATCTGCATACAAGAGTCTCTTTTGGTTATGCCTCAAAGTCTTGAGATTTCTCTTCATACACTCTTTATTCAATTTCTCTAGAGAACATTCTTTGCATTTATTTGATGTAGAACTCCAACTCATGGATGTTGCGGATGATATAATGACTCATGTAGTGATATGTCTGGTGTACTCAAACAAGTAATCATCACAATCTTCTCCCTCCATTTGAGAGAACCTCTAGTTCTGGATCTTGCAATGCTTTCATTCATAAGTCTTCTATACACTGTTCTTCATCACGACCTCAAGTTCTTCTACTTGATTGCTTTTATTGAGTTCATATCATGCTGGTAATCTTGTGATTCTAGTTTCTCTTTCTTTCTTGGAATCTTCATGTTCTTCTTCATGTTTTTCTTTAGCTCTTGGATCCATGGAGTTTCTTATGGATTCCATGCCCTAGAGATTCCACTTCTTCCTTTCATCATAGGATCATGGATCTGGATGGACAACCAGGAATTCTTTAAGGCTTCTGAGGAAGTCTTCTTCTGCGGCTGAGATGAACACGTGTTGTCTTTCATGATTGCTACCATGGATATATACATTTCATCATCTTCAATGGATCATAGGATTAGCTCCCTCCTAATCCTTGCTTCATGTAGGAGTGCATATAATCGCCTCCCTCCGTTTGATAGAGTCCACGCTTCCATCTGCATCCTTATTGTCTTCTGCAATATATAATTGGCTCTCTTGTCTAATAGAGTCCACACTTCCATCTTGTTATCTTCTACAAAACGTCATAAGTCTTTTTTTTTCAATTTCCTCTCGGTTACTGACTTATTTCTGTCTTTTCTTCTTTTAAGTCTTTTCATGATTCATTTGGCTTATCTTGCAATGGCTTCCGCATGATTTGTGTTTCATTCTTTCATGTGTATTATCTAATGATATCTATTTTCATCTTGTTTGTTCTTTCATAGGTATAGTTCTTCTTGGAACACATTATCTTCCAAGAGATAGATATACAAGATATGTACAGAGACGATGCAAAAAAGATATGTACAAGAAATAAGAAGAGTGTTGTTTACCTTTTAGTAGAAGAAGTCTCTTCCATCCTGCTTAGTCTTCTTTGTAGGTTCCTTTTCTTCGGAAATCGATGCTTCGTGTTTCTCCTTCCTTTTCTTTAGCTTGGGACACTGATTCCTGTAGTGATCATACTTTTTACAGTTGAAGCATTGTATTTCTAAAATGTCTTTCTCTTGATTTGGCTTCCTCGAACCAAACTTCCTTTTGTTCCTGAAGTTCTTGAATCTTGTTGTGAAGGCTTGATTATCGTACCTCTTTTGAGTTTTCTCTTTTGCATTGATCCTTGATTCTTCTTGATCACAACAAGTCCAAAGTTCTTCAAATGTTGGATACTCCTTCCTTGTGTTCATGCTTGCGGCAAATGCATCCCATGTCCTTGGAAGACCATTGAGTACTATGTTCACCAATTCCTTTTCTGAAGTGATCTCTTCAATAGCTTGTAGTTGATCTCTTAACAGGGAGATCCTTACAAAGTATGATGTTATGATGTCGTCATCATTCATCTTCATGTTACAGAGCTCATTCTTTAGACTCATAACTTGTCCAATGTTTTTGACTGAGAAGAGATTTGTTAGGGCATCGTACATCTTCTTCAATGAGTCAAGATGGGAGATGTAGGGTATCAAGTGGTATTTTTATAGAATCCACTATGATACTCATGGCATTGATGTCAACATCTTTGAACTTCTCCATAGCTGCAACGCTTTGCGGTTCCTTCTCTTCTCCTTCTTCAAACTCTGGCTTCACGATCTTTCCTTTCACAATATCCAGTACTTTATTCTTAGCAAGGATCAGGTCAATCCTTGTCTTCCATGCTCTGAAGTTAGAGGCTCCATATAAATTGTTCTCAGACTTCATAGAGTTCGTCATGGCTGCTTGACTTGGTCAAACCCTAGATTTGACCAGAAATCCAAACTTCACGTCTTGGGCTTCTGAGAGTACCAGGAGATGCGTTGGGCTAGGGCGCACTGTTCTATCTAGAGATTAGGTCAATATCGTCACTTAAGGTGCCTTGAAAAGAGGTTTAGGGTTTCTGCAACTGCTTCTGCTAGTAACCCTAGCTGCAGTGCTTTTGGAAACTACTCCTGCTAATAACCCTAGCGACAGTTCCTCAACGAGCTCAATGTCTAGCGGCTATGTTTCCTTCCAGCGTTTTAGGCTGACTGAAGGGGTGTGGGCCCATAACCTCTTAGAATATAGAAGATGGTGTGCTTGTTTTACCATTGATGATACCCTCATCACCCAACCATAGGTCGAAGCCTCCCTCCGAGCACCTTAACCTTGACTGAGAATTCCTCCAGAAGCAAACCCTAGGCTAGATATCCAAACAAAGAGTAGCACACCTTTCCCCAAGGATAGTGCATCACAAAAAGATGATCAGATAGTCCAAACCCTAGCCAAGAGATAGTCAAACCAACACCCAAATTGCTAGCTGTAGTTGCTTCTCTTGCATCTCTCCTCCACACATGTGCACCAAATTGGGAATTGTTGTGCGTAGAACTAGCTCTGTCTGCAACTGTTGAGATGTGACAAATGAGAACTGACGCCCTGTATTTATAGTGATTATGCTAGTTTTTTTGGGGCCGACTTCTCCTTCTGGATAAGTGTTTGTTCAGTATATTATTATTATTTATGGCCGACTTCTTCTCTTGGAGGCTAATAACCTAATATAAATTATCTTCTTGAGCTGACAAGGCTTCTAGGGTTATTAGCCAACTCATTAGGGTTTCTCTTGCTTCTCGGAGTCTTCTATTCTCGTTAGGTTCACATGTGGAGGTAAATACCTCCCGCAGCTACCATAATATTAACAGTATCAGACTTGAAGTTGAGAGAATTTGTGTGACGTGGCCTGACCTAGGAGGCTGTGGACGTTACAAAAAAAAAGACTCTGGGTCCTAACCACACCCTTATTTGGGACTTATCACAGTAGACTCCTTGTGTGACATTGATCATTGTGGTATCACTGTCAAGTAAGCCTTTTTTTTCAAGTGGACCCACTTGCCCCATTACCTTTTTTATATCTCAATAGCACCATAAAGCCACTATGATCACATTGATACCACTCTCAAGTGAGCCTTTTTTTGTTGACCTACTCACCCCATTACATAGTGTCTATCTCCATACCCCTAAAAAGTAGCATTGATCACATTGGTACCACTCTCCAATAACCTTTTTCTTATGAACCCCCATCCTTATGTCTACCAGAAACCGCGATGTCACCAATTGTATGGATCACTTGGAAACTGTGTGTGGAATTGCCTAGCTAGTTTTCAATATTTTGCAGAGAAAAATTTTGCTTTAGTTAATGTCAATCTCAACAAACTGGACTCAGTCCCCAAATAGCTATTCAAACATATTACTCTATTCAAGGCACAATCATCCCAACCAGAGGAAGTTGAATCATCCAAGCCCATGGGGCCTTACTCTAACCCATTTTTTCATGATCTGGGACCCCCTAAAGTGGTTCTAAACCAATTTAATGACTTTTACCCCACAAGTTGGGCCACTTAGATGGAACACTATTTTTCCCTACATGATCTAGATTTAGGAGCGGAACAAACTGATTAACAGATTGAATGTAATAAACATAGAGATATGAAGAACAACACAAATATCCAATGAACAATATATTCTATTGAATAAATGAAATAGGCTGAAACTATAAAACTGCATAAGTAAAACACTTGCTCAAATGGTGGTATCTATCTCTGAGAAGAGATGTGGTTGCTACATGCATCTGTCTGAGCAGAATGATTACAATGAGGCTCTAGAGGCCTTTTTAACATTAATCATGAATTCCAAAACCCTAGACATCCAAAAACCTAACCCTAGGAGATGAAACGCCAAATGTTATGTGGGCCCCTATGGGTAAGTTGGTACCTCAACTTCCCAGGGTCATAAATTTTTCATATGACCTCCATTTTAGGCGTGTGATAGCATGTTGAAAATTTCTTTTCAAGAACTACATTACACCGTCAATACAGAAAGATGTGATGAAATGAAAACATAAAAAATAATCTAGTTGGATTAGGTGGGAGGCCACCAATATCCACCTGGAAGATGTGTAGGGCTTCAGATAACCCAAAAAGTGTAGAACCCACAATTACAAAGAAGTACAAAAGAACGTGCTAAACTAAAAACTGTCAAGAGTAGCCAGTTAGAATAGGTGGGTGGCCACCAATATCCACCTGGATCAGTCCTCCCCCCTTAGGAAGAAATGGTCTCCATTACGTTGAGTTCCCCTATCAGGTGAGGAAACTTCTACTAAATTTGGCCATGGGTGAGCCACTTTCCTTGTTGGAGGAGTTGCCCTTCCTTGACAACCCGATAAAGATGGATCCTCTATTGGCAAGTTCCCTTGACCTGTGTGTCCACTATTTGATCAGTCGATGCATGTTTCATGCAATCAGGGTTGAGCTCTCTTGGTGTCATCTGTTCTGCGATCTCTGAGGTGTCCAATAATGGTGGAAAATATGGCCAAAGGAGGTCCACATTGAACACTGGGTGCAAGCTAAGGAAGGGAGGAGTGTTAAGCTCAAATTCATTGCTACCAAAAACCTTGGTGATAGTGTAAGGCACATAGAGAAGTGTGCAGAGCTTCCGATGGGGCCCTGTAAGACACTCTTTCTGCAAATGTAACTAGACCTTGTCTCCAACCTGAAACTGGTGCGATACCCTGTGTTGATAATGGCGCTGCTTTTACTTAACATTGTCTTTCTACAAAATCTCATGGACGTGTTGGCGGATGTGCTGAAACCGCTCAATGAATCTGGTGGATTTGTTGGCCTCAGAATGAACATGTGAAGAGTCTGTCTGTGTGGTTGCAAGAGGTAGTGCACCATCAATGTGACCCAAGGGTTGGAATCCCAGCCCCACCTGTTGTAACTTTGCTACACATAAGGGAGACTCTCATCCCATGTACACAGATGCTTAGAGTTGTACATGCGCAGGATTTGCACAATCATCTGATTGTCGAACTTTGTTTGGCCATCTATTTGGGGGTGGAAAGCAGTGGATTTAGTGAGCTTGGTGTCCAACAATGAACAGAGACTTGACCAAAATGTGTTGAGGAATCTGCTGTCCTAGTTGGAGATGATGGTCTGTGTATCCCAAAATGGAACCACACTCATTTGAAGAAGAGATTGGTAGTATCAGCCACTGTAATTTTCTTCTTGCAGGCTGTGAGGATGGCCATCTTCGAAAACCGATCAATGACCAAAAATACACAATCATTGCCTTGCTTGGTGGATGAAAGGATAGACATGTAATCCATCGAGATGGATTCCCAAGGCTTCTCGGGGGTAGGAAGAAGGTTGTATAAGCCTTTCTTATTGATGACTAGATTGGAAATGACACAGGTAGTGCAAGATATGATATACTTGTTGACATCCTGTCGAAGTTTTGGCCAATAAAAATGTTTTTGTAGAATGACCACAATTTTCTCCATGTCAAAATGTCCTACCATCCGATTGTAGTGGGCTTCCCAAATCAGCTTTGCATGCTCGCTTGCAGGAACCCATAGATGACCTAGATGGCATAACAATCTGTCCTGAATGTGAAAATCAGTGACATTCACGCCTGTACCCAAGAGCTGATGTAACACCCCCATGATGGGCGTGAATAAAAATAAAATTTTTATATTCTCGTTTTCGAGCAAAATCAACTCTTCTACTCCCTACCAGGGTCCTGCTAACAAATCCACAGACCTCATTGAACCCGGATTGCGCAAACCCACATAAAACGCGAGCTTTCCCCATACAACCACAAGGTATGACCGTGTGCTTATGAGAGATGCTTCGCATTTCGGGACTTTCAGGATGCAAAGCCACCCAAACTCTCACTCTCGAACTCCTGACCTCCAATTCCCTCCCAAGAAATCAAATCTACAGTCCTGTGCTATCCCCTTGATCAATGGCTATGATCGTATCAAAATTTCACGTATTGGGATAATGAACGCGAGGCAGCTCTGACTATCCATTCCCCGAAATATTGATTCCCGTAACACCTATCTAAACCCTCCACCCATGTGACCGCTCAGCACGACCAGGGGTTGAGTCTTCGAGCTCGTTGGGACTTCACGTCCCTTGACTTCTCATTTCCTTGAACTCTCGGGTCCCAAAATGCTGATCCCTGAGTTAGACCCTTAGCCAACTACTAGTGCCTACCTCCTCCTTCTACCACATGACCCTGTCCTATGACCTAGGGCCAATCCACAGAGCACATCGGGGTTTCGTATACCGGGATTTCACATCTTACGAAACTGAGGGGTCTTGCCCTTTGGTCTCCTGGTCGTGAAAACATCGAAACTTGTTCACGCTTAAATTGACGACCTAGATCACTCCTGGATCAATGACCACAATCACATCGCGATTTCACAAATCATGAGTTTGTGCGGTCCCACCCTTTGACCACTCCAAGTTGCGAGTCAGCAAAATGCTACCCGACCGCCACGTGTCCTCTGCTGGTGGATGGTTCCGATTTCTTCGGGACTTTCAGGACTTTTCCAAGTCCATTCTCCTGCTTATGCCAAGGTTAAGATCGATGGTCAATAAAACTTTGACAAATCCTTGGATCTACGGTCCTGGACCCCATCGCTACTTGCGAAGGCTGAAGGGGTCAAGGCATTAATGCCTATGCTCCTCCTCTAGATCCATTGGTCCTAACATATCTGGGGTATTTCCGAAAGGATCCCGACCATTCGTCTACTAAACGACAGAATACTCCCTTTCGATAATTGGACTCGCTATCCTTTCTGAGCTTGAATCACGAAATTCAACCTCTTGGAGCTTCAAACTCCCATGACTCCGAGACCTTAGAGAGCTACTCTTTCTTGCATAAGGTTTCCAGACCTGGATCGCATGAACCTTCAGACAGTTCTTGGGCAATTGTCCCTGATCTTATTCGAGTCTCTGGGTAAAGGTTCGGTACGGTTCCAAGGTTTATGGGGTAATTCCCGGGGAAGAGTGCTCTCGAGTAGCCTTCCTAGAATATTACGAGAATCAAGCAAACAAGACGATTCTTGGTGGAGCGAACTCATGCCCTAGACTTAATCATTTGTACAGAAACCAACTATGGCATGTAAGTATACACATGCATCCATTATTTCCAGTCTAAAACACCAGGCAATCATTCCACACAGAAATCATTATGGGCGTATAAACATGAGCATGTATTCATGATATTCAATTCAAAATACAAGGCATAAAACACTTATCAGATTGACCAGGCGTGATGCAACTGCTGAGAGAGGTGCTCGTTTCCACCCAACCATAGGCTCAGTGACTCCAAACGGATTTACCACTAGCCACCCTCGAGCTAGACCACGATGCTCTGAGATTCAATCTCTTACTTCCAGCTCAATGAAAGTCAAGGACGAAGGTTACTCTCCTTCTCATGATACAGAAAAATAATTCAAGACAAAGGTTACTCTCCTTCTCCTATGTTCAGAACTCCCCATGTCTCCAGAGTTTCTCTAGTTCTCTTCCGCGATCCCTGTCGCACGCTCTCTCTCTCTACCCTTTACCACACTTCCTCTCTTGCCTTTTTCTCTGCAAGATTGTGTGTGGAGCGAATTTACCCGTCCGTGGTCAGGTCTGAGAGCTTTTACAGATGTGTAATTCACCCCCATCCCCTCATTAACTCTTGAGGAGCCTCCCCACCTACCAATCTGACGAGAAATTCATTCCAGGGTTAGAGAGTTGCTTTGGTATTCAAGAAAGTAAAAACTAGTATGGTACTGGCTCGGTGGAAGTTAACACAACCATTCCAGGTCCCTTCCACCACCTTTCATTAGCCATCGTGGTCTCTTTTAGCACATCCCCCTCTCAACAGTCATGTAACACATATTCATAACATAATTTACATTTATTGACCTTTTATACAAAGGTCCATCAAAACAAACATTCACACCTTCAAGTTTTCCATAGTTCCTGGCCATCATAGTTATATTTACAGACTGGGGGAAACAAGTTGTTACAGCTGATAGGTGGTGGTGAGGTATGGATCTTGCTGATAAAGTTGGGGCCATTCAGATGCCTCATGTCCATAGGAATGGAGCACAGTGGTGAGTGCAACCATGGGAGGTCGACTGAGGCAGTCAACGACACAATTTGTGCTCCATGTCCTATACTTGATGTTGAGATGGAACTACTGCAGGTAGGTGGACCACTTCTAATGGCGGTCATTCTGCAACTTCCCCTGTGTCTGTATGAACTGTAGAGGCTTGTGATCAATGTGGATGATTGTCTCCTTTCCCATAATGTAATGTTTCCATTGACAGCAGGATTGTACAATGGAATACATTTCCTTGTCATAGGTGGGGTATTTCTGGATAGTATCTGAGAGTGTCTCACTATGGTATGCCACTAGATGACTGTGATGAGTGAGAACTGTGCCTAGAACATATTCAGATGCATCAGTCTCAATATCGAACAATTGTTGCAGACCGGGAAAGGAGATTACTGGAGTTGACCACAAGAGATACTTCAGCTCATCAAATGTTCATTTTTGTTCCTTCTCCCAAACAAAATTTTCCCTACCGCAACCCTTGGTCATTTGGCTGAGGGCCATGCAATATGGGAGAATCCCAACATGAATCATCGGTAGAATTTGGCAAGTCCCAAGAAGATTCAAAGCTCAGTTAGTGTGGTCAGAGATGGCCAGTCATGGATGACTTGGATCTTAGCTGGATCAACATGTACCCCATGCTCATCAACAATGTATCCCAAGTATTGGACCATGTTCATGCCAAAGGAATATTTTTCCAAGTTTGCATATAGCTTGTGTTGCCGCGGAGTGCTCAAAACCTGTTGAATATGCCGCATGTGCTCCTCCCAAATTCTGTTGAAGATGAGGATGTCATCCAAATATACCACCACACAAGAGTTGGTGAAGGGTCTCAATACATCATCCATCAGCCTCATGAAAGTGGCTGGTGCATTTCTTAAGCCAAAGGGCATGACCAACCATTCGAAGAGACCTTCTTTAGATTTGAAATTTGTCTTCCATACATCAGTTGGTTCGATGGGAACCTGGTGGTAGCCAAACTTTAGGTCAATCTCATGCAAGAACTTTTCCTCCTTGAGTTGGTCAAGAAGCTCATCAATCCTAGAAATTGAGTACCAGTTCCTGATTGTGATTTTGTTTAATGCTTTGTAATCAATGCAAAGTCTCTAGGTCCTGTCCTTCTTCTGCACTAGTACAATCGGGCTTCTGCAAGGGGAGGAGATGGTTCTAATGTGCCCCTTTTGAAGAAGCTGTTTGATTTGATGCTTGATTTCATCATTTTCCATTAGCGAGCAATGATAGACTGGTCCATTAGGCAAAGGTGCACCTGGGGTTATATCAATTGAATGTTTGACTAGGAAGTGCGTCGGTACCCCGGTGGGTGAGGAGAATATGTCTCTATACTCTTCCACGATCCCATCCACTTGCTTCTGTTGTAAAGATAGGCTTTGTGGAGAGGTCACAGATGTGGCGACGACCTTTTTCTCACTGTGAGCATGGATCACAAAGAAGACGAACTTATCGGTTTGTGAAATGACCTTACTGCATTTCTTAGCAGAGATTAAATAAATAGCAGTAGGTGGGGCTACCTCTGGTATCATGTACAATTGTCTACCCAAAGTAATAATAACACTGTGAGGTCTAGACTCATACACAACACGACGTTTCCACAAATATGGTTGTCCTAAGAGAACATCACAAACCTCAAGGGGAGCAATATCACACAATACCTCGTCTTTGAAAGGCTTGATGTTGTAGACTAGATGAGACTGTTGGATGACACGAATATCTCTTCCTTGGTGAAGCCAACCAATCGTGTAGGGTTATGGGTGTGATTTCGTCGACAGGTCTAGCTGCTTGATGACCTCTACTGAGATCAGGTTCTTCTGACTGTCGCTATTGACAATGAAATGAAGCAAAGCCCCCTTTACTCACACCTGTGAGTGAAAGAGGCGTTCCCCTTCCTCTTGTTCTTTTGGTTCACTTGGATGGACTTTGGTGGTAGCGACAGTGGCACTTGGTTCAAAATCAATAATCCACTTCCCTCCATATGGATTTGATTCGGATTCAGAATCGACCTCTAACTCAGAAGCCTTCATCTCGGCCACGAGTGACTACTTGGAGTGGAATTATCCAGTGTTGTGCCAAGGGATTTTATGGTATTCACACCATTTTCTCGTGTCATTCTTCATCTTCTCATTGCCCTTTTTGTGTTGCAGCTTGGACTGGTTGTCCTGAGAGTGGTCATCTTTGATCTGTCTCTTGCTGTGTGGGTTGGGGATGCCTTTTCCCTGCTTCTCCTGTGAGGAGTTTGCAGATCCAAACTCTCACCTCATCTGCTTAAATTTCTGCTCGATCTTGACAACATATCTATAAGCCGTACCCAATGAGGCGATATCCATAAACTCCATTTCTGTTTGAATGTATCTATGCAAACAACCGTGATATTTGAGCACTAGATGTCGCTCAGTCTTTGATAACCAATTTTTTGCGCAGGGTATGGAAAATATTGGTGAAATCTGGTACTGTCTGGTCCCTTTCCTGATGCAGGATGGTCCATCTGGTGTACTAGTCCTCGTAGCCTCCAACAAGGTAGTATTGTTCTTTAATGGAATCCCAGAAGGAATCCCATGTAGGGGAAATCACAAATATTGCAGATTCCTCTATGGCCCTTTGCTCAGAGTAAGTATCCCACATGTCCTTAACATGGGGGATGACCTTGAGTAGTGCAAAAGTAATATTTTCCCTATCGAAAAAATTGTGGACTGAAAAATACCCTTTGAGCAGATTCAACCATTTATCTATAGCATCTGCATCTATCAGTCCTTCAAATAAGGGAATATCAAAATTTACATGTACCTTGAATGGGGTTGCATGGCCTCTTGATGAAGATGCTTCTCCTGTGGGAAACCGCCAAAGGATCTGCGTAAAGTTGTCCATCATTTTGTTCCTTTGTCATGCAAAGGCTTCCTCGAGCAACATTTTAAAATGATCTCCTGCTCCATCATCTTTCTTTTTGTCCCCCATGGGTTGTTGTCGAGCTCGACGTGACCAATATTGCAACGGATCATTTGGTTCTAGTCCCAACTTCTTGTACCTAGATCTTGTCGGGGACATGCATGAAGAAAAATAAATGAAGAACAAACCGCTCTGATACCACTGATCCGATTTTAGAAGCAGAATGAACTGATTAACAAACTGAATACAATAAACATAGAGATATGAAGAACAACACAGATATCCAGTGAACAATATCTTCTATTGAATAAATGAAATAGGTTGAAACTGTAAAACTGCAGAACTAAAACACTTGCTCGAATGGTGGTAGCTATCTTTGAGAAGAGATGTGGCTACTAAGCACATATATTTGAGCATAATGATTACAATGAGGCTCCAGAGGCCTTTTTAACATTACTCATGAATTCAAAAACCCTAGACATCCAAAAACCTAACCCTAGGAGATGAAATGCCAAAAGTTATGTGGGCCCCTATGGGTAAGTTGGTACCTCAACTTCCCGGGGTCATAAATTTTGCATACGACCTCCGTTTTAGGCGCATGATATCCTGTTCGAAAGGTATTTTCGAGAACTACGCATTATCGTCAAAATTTGACTCCATCTACAATTTAACTGTGGCGAGCCAAAAAAACATTGTTTAGGGCCCCAAAACAGCCCTGGAAGTACAGAAAGATGTGGTGACATGAAAACATACAAAATAAGCCATTTCAATTAGGTGGGAGGCCACCGGTATCCACCTGGAAGATGTCTATGGCTTCAGTCAGCCTCAGAAGTGTAGAACCAACAATTACAAAGAAGTATAAAAGAACGTGTTGAACTAAAAAATGTCAAGAGGAGCCAGTTGGAATAGGTGGGTGGCCACCAATATCCACCTGGATCACTACATGGCATCATCGATGAGTTACTAAGATTTTGTGTGGGTGTCTTATATTTAGATCCTAAGAGCCAAAAATGGTGGAAACGACATAAGAACTCTCACAGGAGTTATATTGCTTGGACTTGGTTTGTAGTAAATCTCTATGAACTTTTTGAGCCAGACACATTTTTTGGGCCACTCTACCAAGATTAAACAATATAGTACAGCTGACCGAGTACATCTCTACTTTTGAGAAACTTGATTTCCACACTAAAGGCATGTCATATACCTTCTTCAAGGAATGCTTTATTAGTGGTCTGAAGCGAGAGATTCTTGCCGAAGTCTAAATGGATTTCCCTATTACTTGGCTCAAATCCTCTTGAAGAGCTAGGGAAGCCCAAAATGTTGTGAATGCAAAAATAAATTAAAAAACATCCTTTATTCCTTGTCCCCATCCCACCAATCCCTCTCCTCCCTTTAAGATCCACAAATTAACCTGTGTTGAAATGTCAAAGCATCAAATTAAAGGTCTATGCTACAATTGTGATGATAAAAACTCTTTATGGCTATTTCATAGGATGACATGGATGTTATCCCTCAAAAACCTCTCCCTCTGCTCGTTGATGACATTCTTCCCTTTGATCAACATTATGTGGAACCCCAAATCTCCTTGCTTGTATTTTCTTGTTTGTACCCATGCATGCATTTGAAATCGGTTTGAGCCTCTATGGAAAGCCATCTACATTATGTTATTTTGAATTGGTCTCTCAATGGCCCTGAATTTTAAATGGATTGCAAGTAGCTTCTCGTTCCTTGGCTAAGAGTGCATGAAAGGGGAGGTGGTATTCACCCACACCAAATTATGACTCTTATTATCAATTTATTCTTAAATATTTTTAGTAGGAAGTTAAGCGTGATCTTGTTTTCTACTAACCAAGTGGAAAATTCATCGAATGTAGGTCTCGAGTTTTATATGCATTAACATGATAAAATATTGTAAATAGTAATAGTTAGGTTAATTATTTATTGTTTACATCTTTTACTTAGGGAAAATAGTGATTTATCATTGAGATTCTCGTGCCCATTGGAAGATAATAGTCATTATTTAGACCGATCATGGTTGGAATTCTATTGGTCAAAGTCTCATGCATAGGTACCATTGCAAGACAATAGTCATTATTTAGACTAACTATGGTTGGTGTTCTTTGTAGAGATGCACTTTATCATTTTTAAAATATATTTACAATAACTCTTCTTTGTTTTTGACGAGAGTTGGGATATATTTTCCATTGGGCCTAATTTTGTTTTCTTAAATCTTGAATTGTTGGTAGTAACGAAAACATGTGTAGACTTTGATCCACTTTTTTCCAAAAAAATATAGTCCCTTACTTGTCAATGTATTAAGCGTTTTGATTAAAAATATTGGTATCTTGCTAGCTCCCTTGGAATCTCACCCTCTTCCTCCATTTTTTGGATGGAGAATGATAGAAACTATTAGTTAAAATAATGATTAACAACCTTAGAAAATTCAATGAAATTTAATCTCGAAACCTACATAAACTTTCACATAAAAACATCGATAAATCAAAACAACCTTCAAAACTTAAACTTTGTCATTTACGCGTATGTAAATAATATTATTAAACATTATTAAATACTTCATATATTCTTTAAAATAAAAAATACCTCTATAGGTAGTACTTTAGAGATTTGAAAATCTTTTTAATGATTTTTAAAAAGACAAAAGGTACTATATAAGGCAGCCTTTACAAGTCATTTGGCATAAACCGTAGGATGGAACAAAACGCACAAGACATCCATAACGATAAAAATCAATAAATAGTCACATGAATAAGAAGTGCATTTTGGAGGGGTCCTCTTTGTCATAGGAAGTGGGTCTCCATTTATTATTCGGTCGCTAGGGATATAAGATAGTGGCCACCGACTCTCCTTAACCTCGTCAACTTCGTTAGGTAGAGATGGCTTCTTCTCTTCGTTAGGTAGAGATGGCTTCTTCTCTTCTTAGGTAGAGAAGACAAGAACAAGTAAAGTGCGAATGTTAATATATATGAAGATTTTGTACTCAAGAAAAGTTAAAAGGGTTAGTTTGATTAAATTGAGGGTTAAGAAACGTTAAAAGGTTTAGTTTGATTAAAGTGAGGGTTAAGAAAAGTTAAAAGGGTTAGTTTGATTAAAGTGTTTGGTGGTAAGTAACATCATATTTATTTTATTGATTACATTTTGTATATATATTTAGATTTTGAAATTGTATTAATAAAAAGTAAATTAATATTTTTAAATATTATAATTTAATTTTTTATATATATAAAATATATATTAAAATATAAATAAATTAATTTTAATTTTATTATTAGTAGAAGAAAAAAATTCAAAAACATATACATACTTGTTTATCTATCTCTTTGAAAACTTTGAATTAAAATAGTGAAAATTTATAATATTCTACAAGTTGTGAATGGGTTGTCAAAGAAAAAGGATCCCATCATCTTAAATATTCAATGATGAAAGTTTTTCAATGATATATCCAACTTCTAATACATTTCTCTTTCATAAATAAAGAATAAAGTACCAAGACTATAAACTTAATTTTGATTTAGTACAATTAAGGTTCTTCTACGCCTATAATATTTAATATATAATAATTTTGAAGAAACATTACGAAAGTTGTTTATATGGGTACATTATTCATCTTTTTAATATTTGAAGTCATATTATTAAGGATAAATTTATTATTTTAAGTTTATAAGTAAAAGATAAATATTATGTTATTGTAGTTTAATTTTGTATTTGAATAAAGGTTTTTATTATATAATATAAAATTATGTAGGATAAATTTATTATTTTAAGTTTATAAGTAAAAGATAAATATTATGTTATTGTAGTTTAATTTTGTATTTGAATAAAGGTTTTTATTATATAATATAAAATTATGTTGGGAATGTGAGAAGTTTAATTGGACATGACTTTTGGATCACAAATGAGAATAACAATCTAACAATTTATTGTAAGGTTTGTTTTGAACATTTGCATGTGGTGGTTTTATTTCCAAGTACAAAGGTTTTTGAGGTTAAAGAGCATTCAAGTAGTAAACTTTCTTGATAGGAAGATTCGGAATTGAGATACCACTTCATGATTGTACATATGTGTCAAGAGGAAGCCATATTTGGAGATCTAGTAAATATCTTCGCCCTACCTACTGGATGGTAGATGTAGACACTAACAGTGAAATGACTAAAGAATCAAACCCACTAATACCAAAGTCTTCACTCCATTGTTTTACTAAAAAGATGAAACAAAAAGACATGATTCAAACAACTCACATCAATAAAGGAAACTAATCTCGATAAGTGAGCCAAAAAATGCACCAATGCACCACAGGTAGTGTTGTTAGTAAATCCAATAATATCTATTCAAAAGTGAAATAAAGAGGAACTCATCATTAGAAATGATTCCTAGTGAAGTACTAAACTATAGAGTGTTACTCAACAAATAATGTAAAATAGCAAAGTCAACAAACGACATTTGATACCTAAAAGTTATGCGTAATTATGTAAAATTGAAGAAAGGGTCAAACAAATAATTTATGATCCAAAATTTAATATTCAAAATGTAGGGATTGAAAATCAAACCCCAACCAATATGAAAAAATTTACAACTTTTAATGATGGAAAAATATTGTAAATTATTTATAATTTTCATAAAAAATAATTAATTGTTTTTAATGTATATATATTTTTAATTGATGAATGAGAAGTTATGACTTTCAATTTTATATTAATAATCTCCTAACATTGCATTCCATCTAAAATTAAACTATATTTAAGAAATTTTAGATATTCAATTTAATAATATTTCATATTTACATCATTAAATTGTATAGAAAACATGGAATGACAACATATGTCTGACTGTCCTCTCACAAGAAGTGAGCTTTTCAAGCTCTCTTAGTATATTAAGAAAATTAGACTTATAAATTAAATTAAAATTTGAGGTTTTTATTTTATTGAAGTTCATGAAATAGATAAATGTAAGGTTCAAATCTCTTTTCATCTATACTAAAAGTGGGGTAATGTGAAATTAAAATTCATAACTCCCCACTAAAAGTAATGTGAAATTAAATACATTAGTTATATTATAACTCATGTATTATATAATATAATACATTAGTTATATTATAACTCATGTATTATATAATATAATACATGAGTTATAATATAACTCAAATTAAAGTGATATTTCAAAAACTTTCACACATT
>ML780516.1:475517-496935 GCA_009831015.1 Picea engelmannii | reverse complement strand
TCCTATATATTGATGGAATTCTCATGGAAAAGGTTAAGCAAGATTCATTGGAGAATTGGTGAAAGAATTGTGTGAAGGACCTAGCTTGAACAGGAGCTTGGAGACTCTAGCAAGTCTATCAAGAGGATTTGATCTTCTTCATAAAATGATTGAGCAAGTGCGTGTGTTGGAGCCAAGAGCCACCAAAAGGAAGCTTGCGACATCAAGGCGATCAGGTTGTATCTTCTACTTTCGATTAATATGATACAGCGGCATGTCCTTTTCCCATAAAGTCATTCTCACTTTATTGTGTAATTCCTTGATCATACACATAAGTTGACAGTTGAATATATTTTGCTATCTTCACTTTGGTTGGTCTGTGTTGTCTTGATCTTGACCTCACGAGAGCACCGGAGCGAAGCGGGAGCAACAAAGACCCTAGGAAGCGATACAAAGGTATGTTACTTGTTCCTCCCTACTAGCTAATTCAATGGTCAAAACTTAGGGAAAAAGTCAGGTCCTGTCCTGTTTTGTTCTAGATCCAGGTGGATCTAGGGAGATCTGTTAGTGTCTGCACCTACCGATTAGTCCGATAACAGGGGGCAAGCCCATTCAAAAGATTTAGGGTTTTGTTTTTTAATGCCATAGTTTTACTAATTGTTCACCTAAATTTTGGGTTCAACATAAGTAAATTTTGATAACTCCATGCACACTTTGTTTGTTTTTTTAAATATTGTTAATGGGAGATTTCATGATAGGGAAAGAATTAAAACTAAAATCAAAATAGGTGACCTAAAAAATATGAGTGGTTAAGAATTAACTATATCAATTGACCAAATTGAGGATTTCACCTTGTCTTGTTGTCAATCCTTCCATAATAGTTTAATATATTGAGTGTATTTGTATCATAGAGTAAACAATTGATTGGTCAAGGAATTGTAATCTAATATGCTTCTTTCTCAACCATTATGAAAGTTTTTATGTCAATGACTAAAAGGAAGAGATAAATAGTGAAGTATATTTGAAGAGAGAGTGTATTAGCCCCATGATAATAAATTCCATATAGTCCAAAATGTTGATGTGTGCATGTGTGCACGTGTGTGTTTACGAATGTAGAGCTTCATTGTCTAGATAATGATTACAACTACAAAATCACCTTGACATTATTTTTGGATGACTGATGTTTGACATGTTAGGATTTGTTACCCCCCCGAGCTAGGGTTAACTAAGGACATCATCTCTCGAGGCCCACACGTAGCCGACATGCAGTGTGAGATGTCACCCTCTTAGCCCATGACGTCACCTAGGAACTAGGGTTTGATGGATTTGCTTGGTGGATTGATGGAGGAGGCACTAGCATGGACCTTGGCACATGAGAGAGTGACATATGGACTTTGGAGGCCCAATGTCCCACATTTCTATCCTTAACGTCACTCCTTTGAGCCTAGCATCACCCTACTAGGGCATCGCCACCCTTTTTAGGGTTTTATCTTATGTAAAATTCATTTTTTGTAAATTAAAATGGAAACTTAAGAAGTCAACCCTCTTGTGTAAAGACATTAATTTTCATTAGAGTCTTTTGGTCGCTAGGATTTCCCATATAAATATGGCTAGCCAAGACTCATTTCATCATCACATTTTTTCTCACACAAGTGAGAGACACTTCTGAATTTTTTACTATTTTGGGGATATTGGCTCTTTTACCTAGTGCGCTAACTTTTGGAGGACAAGTGTCGATCTTTATTTGCTGATTTTTGGATGGATGTGCTGAAATTAGGGTTTATTCTTGTCAAATCTTGGTTAAGTAAGTAGAATTTTGCAATTTCATTTCATATTAGTGATGTTTATGGTAAATTTTACTTGCTTGAAAAAACCCTAAGAGAGGAGCATAAGTGCTTCCTCCTCTCACAAGGTCAGTCTCATCCATAAATTTGTAAAGGAAATCCTATCTAGAGTTAAGCTCCTGAATCCCTAAAGTTCTATCACTTTAGGAGTTTGATTCTAGACTCTTGATTATAATTTAATTCAAGACCTTACGAAGGGAGAAAAGATTTATGGAGACCAAAATTGTTTTCACTCTAGCAATACTTCTATTTAAGGCTTCAAATATAAGCCCCTAATGTGCTAGCACATTAGATTTCAAACCCTACCTCTTAGATCTTACTACTATCATCTCGAAAATGAATTGTATTGATGTTGTAAAGGACTCCATAGCCCAAAGACACTAATCTACATGCTCTCTTGTAATGAAAGTGATAAAACAACTCCCTATTTTCATTCTCTAAAGCTTTTCACTAATTGATGCAAACCCCCACCACCTCCTGGGGCTCATGCGACCTCCCGGTCTAGGATCATTCACATTAAGGAGACGAATTAGCTCTCGGGCCCTTGTTGAGCCCTCAAAATGCTTTACCACATGCCTTTTCCATTTTCCCTGCACACAAATCTATGTTCGCGAGGGTCCTGTCACTATAGCAGAGTCTTCCACGTGACCTCGGGCTAGAACCGTGGGATAAATTTCAACAGGAGGGGAAATTCAGGACTTTGGAGCTCCGGGCTTAGGAATTTCCAATAGAAACACACAAAATCCTTCCGAACTCGCGAACTAGCGAACAACCGAACAAAGGAAGAGATCAAGAGTCTCCAATATACACCATAGATCTATGGTACATAGGGATTTCGGGAGTCTTCCCTCCTCCAACACAAAATACTTCCAGAGTGTCGAACTCCGACCTAGTAGATCGGATGGTTGTTGTCTACCTCAGATCGATGGTTGTTGGCACTAGGGAAGACCCAGGGTTCAGCTTCGAGAGCACACCAACAAGCACTAGCTACTGGCCCTTTCGACAACACCTGGGAGGCAGATGCAGTCTCACCCGAAGCAGCTATGTGGGGGTTGCAGGACAGATATGTCTACAACTAGAAGGAATGTAAAGTGGGTTCAAAGTGATCGGCACACAACAATATAGTATTCTTTATCTTCCTAGGATCTACTGCGCAAGATATATCTATCAGATCTAAAACAATAATGCAATAGCAGTATACCAATAACAAAGAACAGAACACCAATCACACATACAACACAAGATATACGTGGTTCACCCTCTCTGGGATACGTCCACAGAACTATGCTTTATAATGTATTAAGATGAAGCATACAATTCTTATCTACGCTCTTAGCTAACATATCTTCTCTCTTATTCTCTCTATCTCTTCCCTTCCTACGCACCCAGCTGCAGGGTTGATCTCTGCACCCAGCTAAAGATCTTACAATACCATAAGGCTCTCATACTCAACACTTCTCTCTCTCACTCAATATTACTCAGTCAATCACACAATGAAAAAAACAACAACAATGATCCTAACATCAACAACCCAACCCAAGTCCTTTAGACCTCTTATTTATGCATTACAATATCTCACCGACATCCTTAGGTCGAAATCTAGGTGTCACAAACCCTAGGTCATCTTGACTCGTGTTTTCAGGGCTTCGCCAACCTGTCTTTCCTTCCTTCTCGTGCGGTGCTCCAAAGCATCCAATGATGGTTTTTTCTGCTTGCTGAGTTGTACACGATCCTTCTTTCTTGTTTATCTGTCATCCTGGATCTCCTCGTTCAACGAATTGCTTCCTTTTACTTCGCTTTGTCTTTTCTGCTCTTTTTCTCACTTCAACCCAGTAACAGTCACTGTGTCTTCCACGTAGTTCACATTCTGCCTTTTCTTCCTTGATATTTTCTTACTTTCATAACCAAGGGCCAACAGGCCCCCAACACTCACCAATGGCTCATCCTGAGGCACTTCAGTTCTGACCTTTCTGTTTTACTTCGACTTCAGACTGCGTAGTGCAGCCTTTGCATTTTTCTCTATGCCTCGTGTCCTTCCTTCCTTCCTTGTGCAGACTGTCTTTTCTGTTTCTGGTACCCAGTTTCAACTGCACCTGGTACCTAGACCCTTTTCCTTATGCTTTTACTTAGAGCTACGAGGTAGCTGGTTGTCATTGTACAACTTCAGCCGGCTCCCATTCACTAATCCTTCCTTCCATTCTCCCTTCAAAGTATTCAACTGCGCAACTCCTCCTTCTGTAACATAGGCGATCTCATATGGCCCGAGCCAATGTGTTCAGAACTTCCCAGGATGCTTTATGAACTTACTATCATATATCAGTACTATATCACCTTGCTTGAATGACTTCTTCTTGATGTTCCTGTCATGATAGGCCTTTTCTCTTTCATTTTGCACCTGCTGATGGAATCCTGCAATAAATCTGTCTTCTTTGAGTTAGATCAATTGTGAAAGCCTCTCTTGAACAACGCCAGTGTCATCCATATATGTAAAGGCAACAATTATTAATCTTGGTACCAGGTATTCCATTGGGACAACGACTTTGAGACCATACACCAACTTGAAAGGGGCTTTCATTGTTAGTTTCTTATAGGTGGTTCTATAGGCCCAAAGTACTGTTGGTACTCTTAAATCCCAGTCATCCCTGTTCACACTCCAAATCTTCGTCAGCGTTGTCTCCAAGATCTTGTTGAATGCTTCCACTGTCCCATTTGCTTGTGGATGGTAAGGCGTGCTTTTCTGATGGTGGAATGCAAATTCCTCAGTCAGGGCTTCAATTGTTTTATTCATGAAATGTGTGCCTTGATCACTCATAAGGATCTTTGGGCATCCAAACCTGGTTATGATATCATCAAATATGAAGCGCATAGTTGTAGTTTCACTACAGTCCTTAACTACTCTTGCTTCAACCCATCTAGTCAAGTACTTTGTTGATGTAATTATGTACCTTGCTCCTGTGCTCTTTCCTGGTGGGTTTATAGGTCCCACGAAGTCGATGATCCATTTCTCAAATGCTTGTAGGGTCAGATATGGTGCTAATGGAATTTCATCTCTTCTGGATGGTTTCCCAACTCTTTGGCATACATCGCAGGCTCTATAATAGTCTTTAGCATCTCGGTGTAAGGTAGGTCACCAAAGGCCAAGTCTAAGAACCTTCTGCGCAGTTGATTTCCCTGTGTAATGTCCTCCTGCAATGCCATCGTGAGCTTCTGCAAGGATCAATGGTCGCTCTGCCTCCATAACAAATCTTCTCAATATCTCATCAGGTCCCATCTTGTAGAGCTGTCCAGCTATAAGTGAAAAGTATGTAGCGCGCACTACTAGCTATTTCTTCTGAGGAATTGTATAATCACTAGGTGCCATTCCTATTGACAGGAACTGGACTATTTCTGTGAAGTGGTCATCAATCTTTCTAATGGCCAACAACTATGCGTCCCACAATGTATCCTCCAAACTAGTGGGCTCGTCTCCATGTTCCAACCTCGACAAGTGGTCAGGACCTTTGTTCATTCTTCCTGGCTTTACTATGATCTCAAAGTCATATTCCTGAAATAGCATAAGCCATATGCATATTCTCCCCCCCAACACTGTCTTGTTGACTAGGTATTTCAGCGTGGAGTAATCAGTAAACATTTTAAAGTGTCCTCCCTACAAGTAGTGGCAAAATTTATGCAATGCATACACCATGGCTAACCCCTCTCGCTCGGTAGTGGTGTAATTGATCTCAGCAGTTGATAGATTCTTGCTGGAAAAGGCTAATGGGTGGTCAATATCTCCCTCCCTAGGTTGTGCTAACACTACTCCTAAAGAAATAGAAGATGCATCGACATGCACATGAAACTCCTTGCTCCAATCTGGGAAGACCATAATAGGCGTAGTAACCATTTTTTGTTTTAGTGTGTCGAAGCTCTGCTAGCACTCTTCTGTCCAACTAAACTGACAATATTTCTTCAAAATATTCTCCATTGGTGCTGTAATATGGGCATATCCTTTAATGAACTTCCTATAATATCCTGTGTGTCCCAGCGCCGTGCGTAGTTATTTGACTGAAGTAGGAGGGGGTAGATCAACTATAATGGCAATTTTAGATGGATCGACCATCAATCCCTGCTTGCATACAATATGAACTAACAACACTCCAAATGGTGAGAATAAGATGCATTTCTTCAGATTCAAGGCAATTTGACACTACCTGCATTTGTCCAACATTAGCCTTCAACATTCAATATGATTTTTCAATAAGCTAAAAATAGTCCAATCATCAAAATATGCTTCTAGAAATTTATGCAGAAACTCCTTGAATGCTTCGACCACCACCCTAGAAAATATGGTTGGGGCATTCTTCAATCCAAATCGCATAATTGTATACTGGTAGGATCCCCATTCTGTTGCAAATGTGGTCTTATGGCGATCTTCCTTGGCAATCCGGATCTGATGGTATCCTGAAAATCCATCTGTAAAAGAATATACTTCCCAACCTCCCACATTATCTAACACTTCGTCAGTGAATGGCATAGGGAAGGGGTCATGCAAAAAGGAATCGTTCAGCTTCCTGATATCTACGCAGATCCTGATCTCTCCTGTACCACCATAGGGCTAATCCATTCTGATTCTTCGACAGGTTCTATAATCCCTACTTCCAGCATTTTGTCGAGCTGAATTTTCACTTTCTCCTTATATTTAGGGTTCAGTCTGTAGGGTCTCTATTTGACTGGTCTTGCATCTAGTTTCATATGGATCCTCATCTCCCCCATAGGCCCTTTAATGTACTTCATATCAGTGAAATTGGTTGGAAACAAGTCCTGATATTCATGCAGTAATTCTGGTATCTTGTCGATAGTGGCATCATCCCAATAATCTCCAACATTTGCAAGCTTCCGTGTTTGTTTTGTTCCAATATTGACCTTCTTAATCTTGATTGGCTGTCCAATGAATGGTAACTCAACTCCTAGTCCTTCCACTTCTATTTGGCCTTCTATTTCTGCGATGTTCACCTTTCTTGGATCATCGTCTTCATCAACATTGATGTTGTAACAGCCTTATAGTTTCTAGAGAGGTGCAGTCCATTTGTCCTCTTCTTGCTCCAAAGGGAGGTTATATGCCTCCTCAAATACTTTCTATCTTACAATCTGCAATTTTTGATCTACTGAAGGATATTGACTTTCAAATAAGAAGGTGGTTAAAAAATTCCGAGTCATACCTTCCCAATTTGTACTGATGAGGTGCAACTCTGCTCGAAGGTACCAGTTGATAGGTGTCATGTCCAGCGTGTTAATGAATTTGTGCACCCACTGCTCTTGAGGAATGTTGCTCCAGGCTACTTCACAACTTTGTACATGGTCCTTTGGGCAGCTTCGACCTGTGTATCGAACTTCACATCCTTCTACTTGTGTTGAGAACCGCTCTGTCATCAAGGTATGACATTGTACCCAGTTTGTAATGTTGGTTCTATGTGTCCTCCACCTTCTTGCTGGTGTGGCCTTCAGGGCCTCATCCATTGCCAACAATATATTTTTCATTGGTACACTTTCTTCAAATTCCTACAAGAAGGTTTCTAAAGGATTCAGACCATCAAAGGTGGGTAAGTTACTTACTGTTGTGCCGATCTAACGAACTTCTCTGGTTAATCTAGCACATCTTCTTGTAGATACTTCATACATTTTATTTTTCCAGTTCTCTAGTGCTTCTTCTGAGTCTGATGAACATGCGTTGTCACTTCGCCAACTTAGGTTTCCATTGACCATAGGATTAATGTAATCCTGCTGTCTGGATGTTAATTTGTATATGTTTTCCAGTTCATATGCACGGTATTCTTCTCTGATGGGATCTGTGTATCACTAACATTCATCTAGATATAAAGGTGCAATGACCCTAAGGCTATCTATTTCAAACATCATACGTCTTTTATTTAAATCAACCATAGTGGAATTATTGAAATCCCAATCAATTCCTAACAGCGCAGGGTAAGGACAACTATCATCAACTATCTCAATTACCTCAAAATCTGCAAACATTCTTACTTCGTTGATGTCCATAGGGACATGTTCCAATCGTCTAAAGGGGCTGACAACTTGATGATTATCCATCCTGAGCCTGATAGGGGAATAGATCAACTTCAATTTTCCCATTAGTGCCCAAGTTTTCTTCGTCATGACATTGACCTCCGACCCTAAGTCGAGGACCACATAGTCTATATCATATTCTCCTATTTGAGCATTCAAGTGTAATTCCTTATTTGTCCTTCTCTTTTTAGTGATTTGGTGTACTTCCCTATTCAGTAAAGGGTCTATCTTTCGTAGCTCATACTATTTGATTAAATTTTGTAGTTCTTGTACAACGCTCTCATCCTGAATCAACTTAATACGTGTATATAGAAATTCCATGAGCTTGCTTACCTCTTTTCCTTCTCTTGGCGAAGCAGACTGATCAAATGCCCGAGGCATCCCATATTCCCTTACTTCTAGCCATGTATTTGATGAAGAGCCTTGGTCTTCTTTGAACTCTTTTCTTTCCTCCTCAAATATATGTCTTTCTTTCTTTGCATCAAAAGTTTTGGGTCTTCTCTGTAGCTTTCCTGATTCCCGAGTCTTCTGTAGTCTTTCCACGGGTTAGTCTGTATTCTCCTGTAACAACGCCTCCTCTAGTTATAAAAGTGACTCTAGGGTCTTCTCCATGAGGTTCAACATATATCAGTTTCACTTGAGGGTTTTGCTGAGGTCCTCATCTCTCCTGAATCTTAGCCAACAATCCTAGACATTCCTCAATAACATCTTCAAAAGAGTTGCAATAGCTGCAAATAGTGCAAGGGTTTTGACAGTCCCTTGCAAGGTCCTGGATGTGAGAAATTATAACAGATGATATGTCCTTGGCCTCGACCCATACCTCCTCCTCGTCCTCGTCCTATGAATCCACCACGAGGATTGAAGTTTCCTCTCCCAGGGGAGTTATACTGCATAGTGTTTCCTTCTTGCTGTACCTCTCCTTAAATTTTTTATATGTCTCTTGACCTTTCATGCATGAGATCGTAAGCCCTACAATCCATATCATCATGTCCCATGTATTTACAAAACATGAAATACAATTTTTTGGGTGTCTGAACATACTTTTTCATGTAATAGCACTCACTGGGGCGATGTCTATTTCGGCATACCTCGCACCAGGGTAAGGTGACTTGCTTCAAAGGGATCAGAGCTCCAGAGGCCAAATATTCATGGAATAGGAGACAATGTTCCTTGTCATGGCCTTCTGATCTTCATCTGACACACCAGATGTCTTCTCTTTTATCTTTTCCCTTGTATTTTTTCATATCTTCGACATGTAGAGACAACTAGTTAGCTGACTCAAGATTTGACTCATACCTGAGATGGATTCTCCCATAGGGGATGATTCTAACTTCATGGAAATCTCCAGTGCCTCATCTTGTGAAGAAATCTTTTGTTGCATCAGAGTAACTCTGATGTGTGGTAAAAGGGAAACAATG
Organism: Picea engelmannii; assembly: GCA_009831015.1. Classification (NCBI taxonomy): domain Eukaryota; kingdom Viridiplantae; phylum Streptophyta; class Pinopsida; order Pinales; family Pinaceae; genus Picea; species Picea engelmannii. Next base: position 487,634 of record ML780516.1, on the reverse strand, counting down.
AACCACTCTTTATTCTGCTCATCTGGGATCTGAAAAGTCAATCGACCTGTTAAGGTCTTGAATCTTTGATCGAATTCAAAAACAGGTTCGGCTACCTTCTGCTTGATCTCTTTTAGCTTTGTAATACATTGTGACTCCGACTTGGGTTTCTTGAACTCTATAGTTAACGCATTCTTGATCTCATTCATTGGCTTAGGTTGTGCAAGTCCTTGGACAAGCTTCATGTACCAGCTCAATGCACGATCCCTTAGGGTAGTACTAAACTGGGTTATTTTAACAGCTTCGTCGATGACATTCTTAATATTCCATATGGCTTCACATAGGAACCAATGTTGATCAGGGTCTTCAGACCCATATCCCCTAAAGATAGGGAGCCTCATCTCATCTGCCATAAATCTTCCTAGGTTTCTTGTCTGAGTATATGCTGAACTGCTAGTAATAACTTTGAGGACTCTGCTAACTCTAACTATTTTGATTTGCTTAGTGCTGCTAAAACAACAAAGGGATTAATAGTACTTACTTCAGTAGTCTGTGCACTTCCTGAAGTTTCTGGATCGTCCCGGTGAGGTTCTTCAGCTTTCCGTTCCTCTATCCTAGTGGGTTCTGAATGCTCTTCATCCATTAGGTCTGCCTCTTCTCCACTATAGAAACCCTCATCCCCGTAGTTCTTCTTAAATAGGTTCGCAAGATGAACTTCTCTGAACACTCTTCCACTGCGTGTATGTCCAACCTCTGTGCGGCTGTCGCTGTCTGAATTTTTGAACATTATATTTTTCAAATCTGACCAATCTACTGTATCTTCAAGATGTTCTTTTCATGCAATAACATCTTGATCCTCAACTTCAAAAAATGTAAAAATTTTCCTCTGTGTCCCTTGAAGAAATATCTCTCCGCTTGGCTATATGACTCTACTCTGTCAACAACAAACTCGGTGATGTACCCTCCAATGGTGCTATCAAACCAGTGATCTACTGCTCGTGACACAATGTTATCGACTCTCTTGACCTTCTTGATCAACACCAACATCCAAACCACATGAGGTCTAGATCTAATCTCAAACTAGGTATCTGCTAAATGGGCTAACCACTCGTATATCTCTTGATGGATTCCTCTAAGGAAAATCTCGTGTATATCAGTAAAGATATATCTCTCCAACCTATCCTCTGTACTAAGATTAGGGTTCTTGTTCTGGGCTTTAGCAAAGTCCTTTTCTTGATCCTCTATCCACTTTTGAATTTCTGTCTTTGATGGAAACCACCTTGACATTCCCTCAATAAGATTCCTATCCCAACAATGGAACCATTTGTTGGCACAAGGGCAGACCCAGGGTTCAGCTCCGAGAGCACACCAACAAGCCCTAGCTACTAGCCCTTTCCGCAACACCTACGAGGCAGATGCAATCTCACCCGAAGCAACTATGTGGGGGTTGCAGGACATAGATGTCTACAACCATAAGGAATGTAAAGTGGGTTCAAAGTGATCGACACACAACAATCTAGTATTCTTTATCTTCCTAGGATCTACTGCGCAAGATATATCTATCAAATATAACATAGTAATGCAATAGCAGTATACCAATAACAAAGAACAGAACACCAATCACACATACAACACAAGATATATGTGGTTCACCCTCTCTCTAGGGCTACGTCCACAGAACTGTGCTTTATAATGTATTAAGATGAAGCATACAGTTCTTATATGTGCTCTTAGCTAACATATATTCTCTCTTATTCTCTATATCTCTTCTCTTCCCGCGCACCCAGTTGCAGGGTTGATCTTCGCACCTAGTTGAAGATCTTACAATACCAGAAGGCTCTCGTACTCAATACTTCTCTCTCTCACTCAATATTACTCACTCAATCACACAACGAAAAAACCAACAATAATGATCCTAACATCAACAACCCAACCTAGGTCCTTTAGAGATACCAAAACCCTAGGTGTCTAAAACCCTAGGTCAGCTTGACCCGCGTTTTCAGGGCTTTGCCAGCCTGTCTTTCCTTCCTTCTCGCGCGGTGCTCCAAAGCATCCAACGGTGGATTTTTCCGCTTGCTGAGTTGTCGATGATCCTTATTTCTTGCTGATCTATCGTCCTCGATCTCCTCGTTCAACGACTTGCTTCCTTTTACTTCGCTCCATATTTTTTTCTCTTTTTCTCACTTCGACCCAATAAGAATCACTGTTTCTTCCGTGCAGTTCACATTCTTCCTTTTATTCCTCAATATTTTCTTACTTTCATAACCAAGGGACAACAATGGTCTCTATTTACTTCGCGCTTTGGACTTCAGAGATTTTTACAACACAACACCTCAAATCCTTCGGAGTGCTGAACTGAAAAACTCGCGAAGGGTCTCAATCAACAGTCCACAGGTCCACACTAATGGACGGTCGAGATCTAATATAGCATTTGGGAGTTCTCAAGCCTTATCACTTTACACATCTGTTCTCCTGGACTGTCTATTTTTCGAACCACTAGAAATCTACTGACACGTGGCTCTGGTGCCAACAACAGGGATTTGTTCCGGCCTTCGGGGCTTCAGGAATTTTCGATCCAAAAGAAACACACCCCAGATCTTCTGGAGCACCAAACTCCAAACTACACTCGATCTTTCACCACGTGCACCTGGTGCCAATGAATGGGATTTTCTTCAGCCTTCAGAGCTTCGGGAAACTTGCACTCTCTTGTGATTATACTTCAATTTCTCCAGATAACCGGGCTTCCGAATAACCATTGATCTGTGGACACGTGTCCATATACTACCAACGACCCAGATTAACTTTGGGCTCTGGGACTTCGGAGAATTTACCTCCTTTACAATGAACACATAAAATCCATTGAAATCATGAAGTCCGAAGGACTTCTAGGTGTTAACACCTGCGCTTCTTTTCCAGATCCAATGGTCATGAAAGAATTTGGATCCTCCCGAATGGATCTCAACCGATCGTCCTTCAGACAATGTGAAACCTTCCTCCACGAACGTTTTCCCTCTATTCCTCCTGATCTTTATCACTCTAAGTGATTCGAACCTCCGACGCACACCTTGCACTTCTTTCCTTGAAAAACTTAAGGATTGAATATTTATGGAAAATCCTCATGTGCACTCCTTGTGCTCGTCCTCCTTGAGAATATTTCAACACTTGACTAAGTGTTGGCCCTGTGCACACCTTGCATGGGTCCCCTCAAGATTTTATACTCAAATGAGTATACATGCACTCCTTGCACTCACTCTACACAATTCCCTCTATCTCTCCTGAGCTATTGAGTTTGAGAACGACTCCACCTTCACACTCCTTGTGTGGCTACTGTGCACTCCTTGCACCAAGATTTCAGAAGAGAAACAATTGAAACTTATAGAAAATCAAAGGTTCATTCATTCAACCATGAAATACACATAGGCATATAAAACATAGAAAAAAATAGATAACATAACATTACCAAAATTAACTCAAAGATAAGCAAAATCAGACATTTGAAGCAAATCTCCTCTATTATATTACTTTAGCAGAACATTTAAAAAATGTTCTTGCAGCTCTCAACTTCTTCTCTACAACTCTCCAACGAACTTTTTTCAACAACTAACTACTCTCTACGACTCTCTTCAGTAGAAATCACAATAAACTTCAACAACCTCTTTTGGGCATAGATTGCATACATTAATACACGAGGGGGCTTCTTGATCCTTCCCTCCAGTCTATTCTAGTGATATCATTTCATAATTAAAGAAACCTACCACTAATTTTATTGCATTAAATGGATAATTACATTCTAGATATGAGGCAATGCTCAAAATATGTACAATCCTATAGGTAATTAAGACGATTACAATAATCTGGGGTGCATACAATGGCTCTTGCCTCAAAATATTAAAGGGCCTTTAATTAAAAATGTTTTAAAATTTAAGGTGACGCGCCCTCCTTGGAATCCAAACCAGTTCTGAATGCACTGCGCTGGGTGTTGATTTGTCCTCCATTGTGCCTCATTGAATGATGAGGGTGATGCTCCCGCATCACTAGCTTTTCTAACTCTAACCTAAGCTAACTTACTAATTTACTTGGATATGTGCTATATTCTCCTTGTCAATTAATGCAATTTTGAACTCTATTGTTTGTCGTTGTTACTAATTTGTATTTTTTGTTATAAATTGTCATACTGCTCCAATTTCATAACAGTTGTATTGACTCTTTCTATCTAGTGTCCTAAATAGGTGTTACTTTCTTACTTGTGCTTGTAATTCATCATATATTTTCTATAAGTGTTCTTGTCTTGGGAAGGTACTCAAACCACCTTTTACCTCTTATTTATCCTTGACCTAGATGTTGACTTAGGTGATCAAGAGAGGGGGAGGTAGGATTGTCTATCAAACTTGCTAATTTGATCCATTAAGGTCACAAGTGAAGACTCCCTTGTGGTGGACCTCCTCCATCACTAAAACGAGGGGATTTCTTACTAAGGTGACAGTGGTGGGATTTCCTATAGTTACACGAGATTTGGTGATCTTGCGTTGGTATTTGCACAACTACAAATCCTGCGATAACATTTTGGCGCTTGGGGAGAATCGAGTTAGTTTTTGTAATGTACCCAACCACCAAAGTTGGTCACGCCATGCAAAAAATTTCTCTTTAACATCTATGATACCATAATGTAAAATACCCAACGCTCATCTGAGCAACATTACATGTAGAAACTCATTAGATTATTAAGATTTACTGCTAATTAAATTCCTGTAGCTTACCAGCCGCAGATCACACAATATTGACCAATTGATTGATACCACCGTTTTGAATGCATCTAGAAACATATATTAAACATGAATATAATTTTTAAAGAAAATAGTAAATACACAACATTCATATAAACCATTTACATAGCAAAATTAACATAGGAACATAATAGAAACACTTATTTGTTAATGATTAACCAAATGGATGCAAACGAAGGATGAACCTCCCAACCATAGGCACTGCTAATCATTTTCTCTCATCAATAAGCCAGCCCTGAGCTGAGGCTATGAGTCCATAAGGAGATCCATCCCACTAACTACCCACTCTCCACATAGAGCAGCCCCAAAACCCAGGTTATAGTCTCAGAGCAGTTCCAAACCTCCATATCTCTCATTTCCGCACAACCTGCACTACCCAAGGAATGTACCCCCTTCACCGCTCACAGTCCCTCGGGATGTAGCATTTGTTTATCAGGGCCACTAATGCATCCGGTTGGGCAGGAATCACTTGGATGGTGTAACACCCTATTTCCCCCAGTCTGTAAAAATAATTATGCTGGCCAAGAACTGTGGCAAACACAAAGATGTGAATGTGTGATTCTGAATGGACCTTAGTATACAATGTCGACGAATGTAAATTAACATTAAGAATAGATACATATATATGCTGCAGGACTGCTAGGAGGGGGATGTGCTGAAAAAGAGACCACGATGGCTAAAGAAAGGTGGTGGAAGGAACCTGGAATGGTAGCGCTAACTTCCACCAAAAACCAATACTATATTTGGTCTTCACTAGCCAAGAGAACCAAGAGCGGCTCGCTGGCCCTGAAATGAATTACTCCCTAGGTTGGTAGGTGAAGAGGCTCCTCATGAGTTAATGAGGGATGGGGGTGAACCACCCATCCATGGAGGCCTCAGACCTGACCACCACGGGGAAATTCATGCCAAACGCAACCTTGTCGGAAAAGAAAAGGCAAGTAAAAGGTGTGGGAGGGGACGGACGCGAGGGGAGATCGCAGAAAAGGATCGAAAGAACTCTGGAACAAAATACAGAGTGAGTGATAGTAGAGAATAAGGAGAGTAACCTTCGTTCTCGATCACTGAAGGATAGAGACAGAGAGTCTCAAGCATCATGGTCTAGCTCGAGGGTGGCCAGTGGAAATTCCATTCGGAGTCGTTGAGCCTACAGTTGGGTGGAAACGATCACCCCTCTCAGCAATTGCATCACCTGGTGTTTTTCTGATAAGTGTTATATCTTGTATCTTGAATTTAAATGTCTTGAAATGTATGCTCATGGTTTGAACACTTATAAATGGTTTCTGTGTAGAAATGTCTGCATGGTATTTTGATCGGAATGGTGGTTGCATGCTTATGTTGGAATGACCACATTTGGATTATATATATATACATAGATATAGATACATGCAATTGAACAAATTCAATATTCAAGTCTGCTCTTAGGAAATCTATTCCCTTATTTTGTCTCAAGTAATGCCCTGGATAGATCTTTCCACAGGGATACCCTCTTTAAAAGTTTACCCAGGACTTGCCAGAGAATTTTATGACATAAGTCTGAAAAAATCGGCACGAAAGAGAGTGGTATTCTTAGACTTCGATATTTCATAGTTTCGGCACCCGAGGTATCTAGGTGCGAGTCCTTTTGTACTCGCGAGTCCCGAAACCCCGACCCGTGAAATCCCAAACTGATAGCATGCGGAGGAATTAAGAACCTTTCAGTGGTTTGGTACCCAGGATACCCTCCCTCTTGCTAAATGCACGAATGATATCCTTTCGGAGGATCTAAGTTCTATTACGACCGTTAAATTGGATGAAGGAATGCAGGTGTTAATGCCTCGACCCCTTTTTAACCTTCGTAAGTAGCGAAGAAAATCGGGACCGTTGATTCCAAGACCCATGGGAGTACCTGGACCGTCCAGCCGTAGAGTACATGTGGCGGCCGGTAAGCGTTTCGTCTTTTTGGCATCCGGGTGATCAGAGGGTAAGAACCCTTGTCCTCACGAATCGCGAAATCCCGACATATGAAATCCCAAAATTCTAGCGTGTGGGTAAGTTATGAGTTTTTGGAGTTACGACATCCAGGGTACCTAAGTGCGAGTTCTCCTGTACTCGCAAATCCCAAAACCCCGACTTGCGAAATCCCGAAATGATAATAGTATGGAGAAGAGATAAGATCTCAGAGTTTCAGTACCCAGGATATCTAGAGGCGAGTCCCTTGTACTCGCCAGTCCCGAAATCCCGATTAGCGAAACCCTGAAATGGTCTAACGTGGATTTGAGTCTTTATGTTTCGGTGATTGAGCACCCGAGATACCTAAGGGTAAGTTCCCTTGTACTCGCCAGTCCCGAAGCCCCGAATCGCGAAATCCCGAAATGACAGCGTGTGGATGGGTTAGGATATTTTGGTGTTTCGACACCCGGGGTACCTGAGTACGAGTTTCCTTTTACTCGCAAGTCCCAAAATCTCAACTTGAGAAACCTCGATGAAAGAAACCCCAAAATAATATGAGTAGGTGTACGAATTGGTATTTCGGAGTTTTCGATATCCAAGAAACCCAAGGGAGAGTTCCCTTGCACTCTCAAGTCCCGAAATCCTGACTTACGATATCTCGAAGGATAGAGAATGGAAAAGTTATCATATTTCAGTATTTCGGCTCTCGGGGTACCTAAGTGCGGGCCTCACGTTTTCGCCAGTCTCGAAACCCCCGAATCACGAAATCCCGATGGATGAATTCCCGAAATAGTGAAGCATGTTAGAGTTTGGTGTTTTGGAGTTTCGAATCCCGGGAAACCTAGGCGAGAGACCTCTTGTCGTTGCACATCCCGAAATCCCGATGGAGTAAACCCCAAATGGTGGAGTGACATGTTTTAATCTGAGGACTTTTTTTTTTAGTTATGACAAACTATTGGTCCCCTTCGGATTTCGGCCCTTCGAAGGACAAGAGAGAAACGAGAAATACATGCATCGCGATTTCCCAAATCGTGAAAGCCGATGAGCACCTCTCTGATAAGGCCTATGACCTCTCTGATAAGGCCTGTGGTCATAGCCATAGATCATATGAGTGCGGTTAAGGGGTAGCAGGGTTTGTATCAGGTCCCGTAGGGATTTGGGAATTCTGTTCATCCAAGAAAAGATGAAAAAGGCCGAAAAACTTTGATTTTCGTAGTGGGTGTGTTACAAATTGGTATCAGAGCATGGTTACAACACTTGGCCTGCTTGGGCTCATGAACGGGTTGCGCAGAGACTCCACTCGGAGTACTTTTAAAAGGAGTAACCCCCTATCTTAACCTTCTTAATTAAAAGTCAAAGTTAAGAATGAAAAACTCCTATGGTGTGTGTACATGTGAAAAATATGAATTATGTACTGGTTATAAATGAATATAAACATTGACTAACAACCAACGTTTTTTCTTTTGCACACAAAGCGGAAGATTAACCACGAGAAATTCCAGACGTATAGAATGGTGACTCACCATGAAGTGGGGGAGGGTTCCCACAATAGAGGCGAAGAATATGATGATAGGAGGGCGGTAGGGACCCCTCTAGATCTAGTTGAGACTGTGAGGATTCTCATGGTCGAAATACAAAGCTGCAAGGATGACAATGAGAGGATGATGAAAGAACAAGAAAAAAAACCAGAAATTAACGCAGCTTTACTGCAGAGCTTATTCGACCTACAAAGACAAATGCAGCATGAACCTGAGGTATAGAGACATGGTCATATCAGTGGCCACACTAAGAGGAGTACCTTGAAAAAGGTCCATCCCAGAGGTAAAGGACAAGCGACAGATGATTCCTTTGGAAAGGAAGCTGGCGGTTCGGAGGGCTCTCCTAGAAGCAAAACTAGTTCTTATTCTCGAAGAAAACAGAAGAAGCAAAAGCTTTCCAAGGGTCATAAATTTGAAGAATTCAGGAAGGCCAAACCACCCTCCTTCGACGGTGAAATAAAGAAGGGAGAGGAAGCAGAGGCCTGGCTTCTTAGACTAAAGAAGTATTTCAGAGTCCATGACTTCTCAGAAAATTTGAAGGCCCGAGTGGCCACCTTCAACTTGAATGGAAAGGCTTCCATTTGGTGGGAAGACCTTAAGAATGTAAAAGGGATTCACAAAGAAGACATGTCTTGGGAACGGTTTGATAAATACTTCAGGAAGAAGTATCTGTCGGAAAAATATTTCGACGAAAAGACTAACGAATTCTATGAACTTGAGCTAGGGAAACTCACCATAGAGGAATATGTCAGCAAATTCCTCGAGTTGCTGAGGTATGTACCCTACATAAAGGCAGAAAAGGCAAAGGTTCAACGATTCATCAGTGGACTACCTAAGGACTATCAGAACAAGATTGAATTTGATGAACCATTGACCCTAGAAGATACTATTCGAAAGGCAAGATATTGCTATGAACAACTTGGGCATCAAATAGAACCTCACGAAGGCTGGAAGCAGAAGAATAGTTCGGGATTCCAGAAAAAGGGTTTTAAATCCCCAAGATTTAAGGACTATAAAAAGAACTCAAGGATGAGCTTCCCAGCCCGAAGTGTACACCAGCAAAAATTTCCCTCCTTGAGCGGAGATAAACTTTCTGGATCTTCCCTAGTAAAGACGGATAACCCAAAGAGAGAACCTTTGAAATGTTGGGGTTACGGAGAAGAACATCTACTGAGAGACTGTCCACACCAACAACAAAATAGTTGGAGAATTTACAACATCCAGGAAGCTACCACTGTCAATGTTGTGGCCAGGAGTGTGCCACAAATTTATGCAGCCTTGGATAATAACCAAGCTGACCACCAAGCTTCAGTGGTGGAAATAGAAGGTATGATTCCAACCATCTAGTGTCTATTCTGATTGACCCTTGTTCAAATTTGAGTTATATAGCCCCTAAGGCTGTTGATAAGTGTAAACTACAGCCACAAAAACCTACCAAGCCATGGTTGGTACAGTTAGCCACTGGCACCAAAAGAAGGGTAGAAGAGGTCATACCAACCTGCCAATTAATGTTGGGTGAATTCCCCACCCAAGCAACCCTTAACATATTACCCCTGGGATCGTATGATCTATTAATTGGTATGGACTGGCTAGCCTCCCATAAAGCCAAATTGGACTGTTACCATAAAACCTTAGAATGTGTAAGTAAATAAGGGAAAAGGATAACCCTTCAAGGGATCAGAAAACCTGTCTCAGTGAGACAAATATCAGCTCTGCAAATGAGAAAGTATTGCCGAAAAGGATGTCCCCTATATGCAATACAGGTGTTGAAAATTATTGAAGATGAAAAACCAAGCCTCGAAGACCACCCTACCCTGAGAGAATACAGAGATGTGTTTTCGAAAGAGGTACTGGGTCTACCTCTGAGAAGATACACAGACTTCTCGATAGAACTTGCACTAGGAGCGGTGCCGGTGTCTAGGACACCCTACTGGATGAGCACACTCGAGTTAGTTGAACTCAAATTACAATTAAGAGAAATGATGGATAAGGGCTATATCCAGCCCATTGTGTCTCCATGGAGAGCACCAGTCCTGTTTGTGAAAAAGAAGGATGGTACCCTTAGACTGTGTATAGATTATAGACAACTCAATAAGGTGACCATAAAGAACAAGTACCCCTTACCCAGGATCAATGACCTGTTTGATCAATTGGGGGGGTGCATCTATTTTCTCAAAGATTGACTTGAGGTCGGGATACCATCAAGTCTGAATTAAGGGTGAAGACATCCATAAAACTGCCTTCCGGATGAGGTATGGTCACTATGAGTTTGTGGTAGTACCATTTGGGTTAACCAATGCCCCTGCCTCTTTCATGTGCTTAATGAACAATGTACTCAGCAACTTCCTAGACAAATTTGTGCTGGTTTTTATTGACGATATATTAATTTACTCCAAGAATAGAGAAGAGCATGAAGAGCATCTTAGGCTTGTGCTGCAAGTGCTAAGAGAACATCAGCTCTATGCCAAATTCAGCAAATGTCGATTCTTCCAGAAGAAAATACATTACTTAGGCCATGTTCTATCCGAAGAAGGAGTAGTGGTAGACCCTGACAAAATCAAGTCTATCATGGAATGGCCTACCCCAAAGGATGTTTTAGATATCAGATCTTTTATGGGATTAACAGGATACTATAGGATATTTATAAAAGGATTCTCCAAGATTGGTTGTCCAATCACTGCCCTCCAGAGGAAGGGGACAAAATTCATATGGACACAAAAATGTGAAGAAAGATTTCAAACCCTGAAACGCCTACTAACCCATGCACCCGTGTTGAAGATCGCTGATCCCGAAGCCGACTTCCTCATGTGCAAAGATGCTTGTAAGGAAGGGCTCAGAGGAGTCCTTATGTAAGGAGGAAGTGTGGTCTGCTATGAATCCAGAAAATTGAATGAGCACGAAGTCAACTATGTGACCCATGATCTAGAGCTAGCTGCCATAGTGCATGCCTTGAGAATTTGGAGGCATTACCTCCTGGGGAGAAAATTTGTACTTATGACTAACCACTGTGGATTGCGATATCTATTTGACCAATCGAAGCTCAATGCCAGACAAGCTAGGTGGATGGCCCTCCTTAGCGATTTTGATTTCGAAATCAAACACATTAAAGGAAAACAAGATAGGGTGGTTGATGCCCTTACCAGAAGTATGAAAACAATTCACCTGGCCGCAGTGAGCACCTGGGAGACAGATGTCAAAGAAAGAGTCAGAAATGCACAAGAGACAGACTCATTCGTCCAGACCGTGACCTCGTACCTACAACAAGAACCCACAAGGATAAATTATGGAGGCTACCAGATGATGGAAGTAGGTCTGCTCACTTACCTAAGCAGATTGTATATCCCAGATTGTGACGACTTGAAGAGGTTCATACTGGATGAGCTACATAAAAGACCCTATACTGGTCATCCAGGATACCAGAAGATGATCACGGCCACCAGGAAACAATTCTATTGGCCTGGATTGAAGAAAGACATAGCTGAGTACCTAGCCAAATGCATAGAATGCCAACAGGTAAAAGTAGAACACCGACACCCAGCAGGATTATTACAACCTCTACTAATCCCAAAATGGAAATGGGAAACCATCTCCATGGATTTCATCACCGGATTACCAACCTCGACCAAACAGAATGACACCATCATGGTAGTGGTGGATAAATTGAGCAAGTCTGCTCACTTTATCCCTGTCAAGTCAACTTGCAAGGCAATAGACATTGCTCAGGTATTCATGAAGGAGATATTCAGACTGCATGGTATGTTGAAAGAGATCGTGTCTGACAGAGACACAAAATTTACTTCCAACTTTTGGAAGTCACTGATGGCAGGTTTAGAGACCAAGTTGTTGTTTAGCACCGCCTATCACCCTCAAACCGACAGACAGACAGA
>ML780516.1:439165-466320 GCA_009831015.1 Picea engelmannii | reverse complement strand
GTGTGATTCTGAATGGACCTTAGTATACAAGGTCGAAAAATGTAAATTAACATTATGAATATATATATATATATATATATATATATATATATATATATATATATGCTGCAGGACTGCTGGGAGGGGGATGTGCTGAAAAAGAGACCATGATGGCTAAAGAAAGGTGGTGGAAGGCACTTGGAATGGTGGCACTAACTTCCACCGAAAACCAATACCGTATTTGGTCTTCACTGGACCGGAGAACCAAGAGCGGCTCACTGGCCCCGAAATGAATTACTTGCTAGGTTGGTAGGTGAAGAGGCTCCTCATGAGTTAATGAGGGATGGGGGTGAACCGCCCATCCATGGAGGCCTCAGACCTGACCACTGCGAGGAAATTTGTGCCACACGCAACCTCGCCGGAAAAGAAAAGGCAGGTAAAAGGTGTGGGAAGGAACGAATGCGAAGGGAGATCGCAGGAAAGGATCATAAGAACTATGGAACAAAATACAGAGTGAGTGATAGTAGAGAAGAAGGAGAGTAACCTTCGTTCTTGATCACCGAAGGACAGAGACAGAGAGTCTTAAGCATCGTGGACTAGCTCGGGGGTGGCTAGTGGTAAATCCATTCGGAGTCGCTGAGCCTACGGTTGGGTGGAAACGAGCACCCCTCTTAGAAGTTGCATCACCTGGTGTTTTTCTGATAAGTGTTATATATTGTATCTTGAATTTAAATGTCTTGAAATGTATGCTCATGGTTTGAACACTTATAAATGGTTTCTGTGTAGAAATGTTTGCATGGTATTTTGATCGGAATGGTGGTTGCATGCTTATGTTGGAATGACCACATTTGGATTNATATATATATATATATATAGATACATGCAATTGAACAAATTCAATATTCAAGTCTGCTCTTAGGAAATCTATTCCCTTATTTTGTCTCAAGTAATTCCCTGGATAGATCTTTCCACAGGGACACCCTCTTTAAAAGTTTACCCAGGACTTGCTAGAGAATTTTATGACATAAGTCTGAAAAACCCGTCACAAAAGAGAGTGGTATTCTTAGACTTCAATATTTTGGAGTTTCGGCACCCGGGGTATCTAGGTGCGAGTTCTTTTGTACTCGCGAGTCCCGAAACCCCGACCAGCGAAATCCCGAAATGACAGCATGCAGACGAATTAAGGACCTTTCAGTGGTTCGGTACCTAGGATACCCTCCCTCTTGCTAAATGCACGAATGAGATCCTTTCGGAGGATCTAAGGTCTATTACAACCGTTAAATTGGATGAAGGAACATAGGCATTAATGCCTCAACCCCTTTTTAACCTTCGTAAGTAGCGAAGAAAATCGGGACCATCGATTCCAAGACCCATGGGAGTACCTAGACCGTCCAGCTGTAGAGTACACGTGGCAGTCGGTAAGCGTTTCGGCTTTTCGACATCCGGGTGATCAGAGGGTAAGAACCCTTGTCCTCACGACTCGCAAAATCCCGACATATGAAATTCTGAAATGCTACCGTGTGGGTAAGTTATGAGTTTTTGGAGTTTCAGCACCTAGGGTACCTAGTGCGAGTTCTCCTGTACTCACAAATCCTGAAACCCCAACTTGCGAAATCCCGAAATGATAATAGTATGGAGAAGAGATAAGATCTCGGAGTTTCGGTACCTGGGATATCTAGAGGCGAGTCCCTTGTACTTTCTAGTCCCGAAATCTTGATTAGCGAAACCCCAAAATGGTCTAACGTGGATTTGAGTCTTGATGTTTCGGTGATTCAACACCCGGGATACCTAAGGGTAAGTTCCCTTGTACTCGCCAGTCCCGAAGCCCCGAATCGTGAAATCCCGAAATGACAGCATGTGGATGGGTTAGGATATTTTGGTGTTTCGGCACCTGGGGTACCTGAGTACGAGTTTCCTTGTACTCGCAAGTCCCGAAATCCCAACTTGCGAAACCCCGATGAAAGAAACCCAAAAATAAGATGAGTAGGTGTACGAATTGGTATTTCGGAGTTTTCAGTATCCAAAAAACCCAAGGGCGAGTTCCCTTGCACTCGAAAGTCCTGAAATCCCGACTTGCGATATCCCGAAGGATAGAGTGTGGAAAATTTATCATATTTCGGTATTTTGGCACCTGAGGTACCTAAGTGAGGGCCCCACATGTTCGCCAGTCTCGAAACCCCCGACTCGCAAAATCCCGATGGATGAATTCCCGAAATAGTGAAGCATGTTAGAGTTTGGTGTTTCAGAGTTTCGACTCCCAGGAAACCCAAGTGTGAGACCTCCTGTCGTTGCACATCCCGAAATCCCGATGGAGTAAAACCCGAATGGTGGAGTGACATGTTTTAATATGAGGCATTTTTTTTAGTTATGACAAACTATTGGTCCCCTTTGGATTTCGGCCCTTCAAAGGACAAGAGAGAAACGGGAAATACATGCATCGCGATTTCCCGAATCGCGAAAGCCGACGAGCACCTCTCCGATAAGGCTTGTGGTCATATCCGCCGATCATATGAGTGCGTTTAAGGGGTAGCAGGGTTTGTATCAGATCCCGTAGGGATTCGGGAATTCTGTTCATCGAAGAAAAGATGAAAAAGGCCGAAAAAATTTGGTTTTCATAGTGGGTGTGTTACAGATGGTAACTCTAATAACTCTCAGTTGTTTCAAATTTTCTCACAACATCCTTCACAAGGATCTAAGTTATTTTCTCCACACAAAATCGCACCACAGGCTCACAACCCAATTTACAGGAACAAAGACCTATTTATCAACATAAAAACACAGCCAAAAAATGGTTTCCTTCAAGTAGACCATGGTTGGTCCTCTTCCCAGACTTCTTCTCCTCCTTTTTCTCCCAAAAAATATGATGCAGGAGCATCGCCTTCAAAGTCAAAGAAGCAAGCATGGAGGCCTGTATATGACATCTCAGCATGACAAAATTTCAAATCAACATTTAAATCAGAAACAAAACGAGTTGTTGAGATATTTTGGAAACAACGTTTTTAAATATATCTTGTTTTTAAAGTCGTGTTTGACTGTAAGGAGTTGCAGATAGAGAGAGTCAACTCTTATCTGGTAATAAATGATAGTTATTGTAATAGGACAAAGTAGGTAACTACTAGAAATTGATAGGATTGGTTGCAAACAGGACGAAGAAGATCTTGAGGAGCCACTCCTTAGATAGTTTTGTTGTTGTATTGTATTAGAGAGTAGCAGATAGGAAAAGAAGAAAGATGCAATGAAGAACTATAATACTATGTAATTTATTTCATGGATGAATAGAACAGACAAAATTGTTCCAATTCCTTGAACAATGTTCATTTTGATGTGTGATTGAGTGAATGATGTATTTTGTGTGTGTTTTAGTTCGTGAATGATTATCTATGGTTGATCATATGAATTTATGACGAACTAGATAAGTTTCAATCATCTCTCTTCTGAGAACTCGTATGCAAGGAGTGCATCTCGTACGCAAGGAGTGCATCGACAGAGTCTCAAATCGACTCAGAGGAGTTCAAAAGAAACGACGGTAACTTAGACCAAGTGCAAGGAGTGCACAGAGACAAGGAGTGACTAAGTGTTGAAGAACCAGAATAGAGAAGCACAAGGAGTGCGGGAAGAGTTTATTTCGAATAAATCCTTCGATCTGAGTTTGTCGAGATCCCATGAACGCAAGGAGTGCATGGGAGATCAAAATCCTCAAAGGAATCAAGCTCATAAGAGATAGTGGGAAGAAATATTCAAAGGGAGTGAGGCTCTGAAGGTTACACGAGTTATCGATCAAGATTCGACGAAGAGGGAGTAGGATCATTCCAGATCGTTGGATCTAGGAAAAGTGTGCGAGATTTAAGTCTCTTGGTGTGTACAGGAGAGAGGAATGTCAAAGTCCTGAAGTCCCGAAGTGATTAAGGACTGTTCAATGTCAAGAGGGAAAGGTGGCATAAGATCTACAACTATGGAGCGGAAGCACTTCGGAAGTTCGTAGACAAGGAGGAGGTGAAATCAATGAAGAGTCGAAGTAAATCTTGACTGTTGATCATGAGGAAGTACGTGTCAACATATCAAAGATTTCAAGTGAAAGTGCTCAGAGGGTGGGTGTGCAGTAGTTGAAACTCCCGAAGAACAAAGAAACAAAGCGTTTCACAACCATTGATCTGTGGGAGACATGCGTCGACAAATCGTCGAATTTAGGTAAACACGCTTAGAAGATGAGTGTGAAGGAGTTGAAACTCTCGAATCCTAAATATATGAAGTGAATCATAGCCGTCTAATTCAGAAGGACACACGACATAAATCCATGGACTCTAGGTAAAGACCCGAAGTAAATCATAGCCATCAGATTAAGAAGGACACACGATAGAAATTTGTGGACTCTAGGTAAAGACCTGAAGTGAATTATAGCCTTCCGATTCAAAAAGACACGCGACATAAATCCGTGGACTCCGGGTAAATACCCGAAGTAAATCGTAGCCATCAGATTCAGAAGGACACACGATAGAAATCCGTGGACTCCGGGTGAAGACCTGAAGTGAATCGTAGTCGTCGATCTATGGTAGACACACAACGATAGATCGCGAACTCTAGATGAAATCATTCCAGGAGAAATGGAAGGTAGAGAGTTGAAAACTCTGAAGTCTGGATTTTCGAAACAAATCATGACCGTTGATTTGAAAGGGACACGTGTCGATAGATTGTAAGAATATGAGAACGCATGCTTCGAAGAGAAGGAAGGAAAGGAGGAAGATATCAGCCGTCGGTCAAGAGGCACCACCCGAGATCACAATATCAACAATCATGTTGAATTATGTGGACAGAAAGTGATCAGACTTTAAAAATTTGAGAGAGGGCTGCAATCAAAACCACGATATTGCCAAAGGGATATGTGGCTATTGGTAGTGAATTGTTGGGAGAAAAGTTGTGTGATCTCAAACCACTCTTGGCCTCCCCGCAATCACGTGCTTACATGAGGGCATAGCCCGAGGTCACATGCAGGAAGGGGCTAATGGAAAAGGAGCTAGCGCTTGAAATTTGATATTTCAGAAGCGTGAAGGAAGAGGTTGCGGGTATCATAGAACCTGCACCAAAATTTGGCTCCCTTTGAATAATAATCCATCCTGGATCAAATATTATGTCCATGGGCTTCTATCTCCCAACAAAGGATTCTTACATGCCTCATAATCTTCCTTAAAATCTGGATCTTCTCAATACATTTCCTTGAGGTGTTCAAACCCTAAGGTCTCCACTTGGAATTCCTGTACAATTAAACTCCTCCTGCTCAAAGAATCTACAACTTTGTTAGCAGTTCCAACAATATGTTTAATAACAAAAGTAAATTTTTTCATAAATTCTACCCATTTAGCATGTCTCTGATTCAACTTTTCTTGCCTAGTAATAAACTACAAAGATTTATTATAACTGTACAAGACAATTTCTTTAGGAATTAGATAGTGTCTCCACTTCTTTAAATCTTGAATCATTGCATAAAATTATTTGTCATATGTGGAATACTTCTTCTTGGTGTCATTCAACTTCTCACTAAAATAAGAAACCACTCTATTGTCCTGACTCAATACTGCTCCAATAGCTACTCCACTCGCATCACATCTCACTTGAAATGTTTTTCCAAAATCTGGTAAGACCAGAATTGGTTGTTCTATGATCTTCTCCTTCAACACTTTGAAACTTTTTTCAAATTTCTCTGTCCAATTAAAATACTTGTGTTTCTTCTTCACAGTGTCCAGCATGGGTGTACATATACCACTGAAATTTCTGATAAAGTTTCTATAAAAACTTGCTAACCCATGAAAACATCTTACTTCAAATATGCTTCCTGCAAATGACCATTATTTGATTACTCTCACCTTTTTTGGATCCATATTGAATTCATTTGAAGAGATCATAGAACCCAAGTAGATGAGTTATGTCTTCATAAAAGAGATTTTCTTCATATTTATCAACAATTTTTCTTGTTGCAACCTTCTCATCACTTATGTAAAATGTTTTAAGTGTTCTCCCTCTGTCTTACTGAAGATTAGTATGTCATCCAGATACACTATGACAAATTTTCCTATGAAGTCTTTCAATACTTCATTAATTAATCTCATAAATGTGCTTGGGGCATTTTTCAACCCAAATGACATGACCATCCATTCAAACAAACCTTCATTTGTCTTGAATTCTCTCTTCCATTAATCTCCCTCTCTCATCCTTATTTGACGATATCCACTCTTCAAGTCTATATTGGAAAAATAGCTTGCTCCACTCAAACAATCCATCAAATCGTCCATCCCGAGTAAAGGGAATATATACCTAATGGTGATCTTATTGATGGCTCTGGAATTTGTACACTTTATCCATCCTCCATCCTTATTTGGACTCAACATAGTTGGTATTGTGCATGGGCTTAGGCTTTCCCTCACTAAACCTTTATCCAACAACTCTTGGACTTGATTTTTGACTTTCTCATTCTCTCTAGGTGTCAACCTATAAGCTTCTTTGTTTGGTAAACTAGCTCCTGGAATAAGGTCAATATGATGGATTATACTCCTAATGGGTGGAAATGAGTGAGGTAACTCATCCACTACTATGTCAGCAAAGTTTTCTAACAGATCTTGGATTTCTTTAGGTAAATCTTCCACATAAGTATTTGTAAGGATAACTTTGGGCTTCCTCACTATAGAAAATTGCATCTCCTTCTCCTTCTTGACTTCATTCAAGAGTTCCTTCCCACTCATGAGAAGTATACTTGAACTAGCTTCCCTCTTTTACTCTTTGTACTCTATTAGTAAAAACATATGTGTCCTACCATTATTTTCTAGGGTATAAGTATTCTTCCTCCCATCATGAATAACGTTTCTGTCAAACTTCCATGGTCTCCCCAATAAAATATGACAGACATCCATAGGAATTACATCACATAATATTTCATCCCTATAACCTCCTATTTTAAATTCAACTTGGCATTGTTGACTTACCATTACTTGATGTCCTTTATGCAACCATGATACCTTTTATGGGTTTGGATGTGCATTTGTCTTCAACTCCAATTTCTCCACCATCTCTGTGGATACTAGATTGTCAGTTCTCCCACTGTCTATGATCACCTTGCAAACTTTGTTTTTCATCTTGCAAGCAGTTCTGAACAGAATTGTCTGCTGAACTGGTTCCTCTACCTCCTTCTCTGGTTTAAGAAGAAATTTCCCCATTGTTAGCACTATAAGTCACTCTCCGATTGAAAAGAGAGTAAGCCCAGTACCCATCAGTTTGTATGTCACAAATAATTTTAAAGAGGTCAAATGGGTGCAGACTCAAGATGATATCTCTTTAACTCAGAAAACTATACTGGTATGCAAAGGAAAGTGAGGTCTTGATCAATTTTAGTCAGTAAGTTGGATTAAAGGTGAATAGAAGGAAGACTTGAGGAGGAGAATGTAGAGGTCTCCTATGGACATCAAGTATTCCAACATCCTAAAAAGGAAAAAATCAGACACAAGATCTCTTGGATTCAAATTTTCAGACACTGAAGTATATTTAAGAAACACAGTCATAACAACACAATGATCAAACATACATCACAATCCAACTACAACAAATCAACTGGATCATCCATGCCTGATCTCTTTAGTGTGAGAGGGAAAAAAATAACAAAACGAACTAATTAAAAATGGTCATAATATTGCTGAAATCAAACCTTCATAACAACAACATACGACCCTCGATTGGATCCTCCATTCATGAGTGTTCTAACACATCTTTTACAGAGAGATGCAAAGAAGCTGACTTATATTAAGTAGGAAATCTCAAATCCTATTACATAATAGATAACCAGAGATTTCATCAAAGCTTTACAATGTCGGAGCTTTGTTCAACCATCGACCATTCCAAAATATCAAAATGACTCCATGCTAAAACCTATGATTTGTGAAACCATGAATCCTTAGATTTGGTTCCACGCGTCCGTATGAATTGGATGGATCCTGCTAATTTTTGGGTTTCGGGAGGGACCTGCAGACGAGCCGACTTGCTGGTAGTCCTTTTGAGCTTTCCATTTATGGGGGAAACGATGTTTAACCACCGCTCCCCAACTTCATTAACTGTCTTTCTCAGCATCCAAATAGGCCTGAATCAACTCAGCACCTGGAAATGTGAAAAACTTACCCTGCTCTTGGACATCTGGATCTGTGTTGGATGCTGACAAGGATTTGGCGCAAACGACATGAAAGTTGACTAGACAAATACGAGGTGGGAGGCTGTGGTGACAAAATAGTGATTGAGGATACGCGAGCATCAGCATGCAGAGGATGAGGTGGAAGAACGAGGATATGTGTTAACATTAAGCTCCATGGGGGATAGAGTCCTCTCTGAGAGGCTCTAAGAAATATTTTTGGAGTTTCAATGCCTTAGTATTGAGTTATGGAGTCATGCTAAAAAACATCCAACTGAGGAATCCAAGAAGACCCGCACACTATTCTTCTTACAGACATAAAGAAAACACACCTGATCCTGGTAGAGATTATATATGTACAAAATCCTAAGCTAAATGATTTTTACAAAGCGCTAGGTGAAAGAAAAATTCCACCATAGCCACCCAGACTGTCTGGTAATATGATCCTTTTCTTTATTGCAGATAATCCACTAGAGGCTAAGGAAGTATGATATCAAAATGAGGACATGTCTTGGAACACTGACTATACCCCCAAATGATGATAAGGTGAATAAATCTGCAGGCTCCAATGCTTTTGGAAAACACAACTCCATATATAATCCCACAGGGTCACAAAATTTATAATCAGGGAAGCTCAACTGGTAAGAAATTAACTCTTGTCCTTTATTGTGGCTCACCCGTCATGTGATATTCTCATAGTGCACAGGTGGGTGGAGAAATAATGCAGGCTGGCTGATACCAGGTGATACCTGCTCAATTACAGGTTCTGGACAAAATATAAACTACCCACTAAGCTCCTCCTTTACATGCTACTCTATGTTTTCTGCGAGTCTAGGATAACTTATTTCCACCCAATGCTTTTCCTTAATTAATAAAGGAAAAGGATATATAGTGTGGTCTTGGAAACCTTTCATAACACCATACTCGCCTGTGAGTATTGGTGAAGTAATGCAATTTGAAATTTTCAGAAAATATGAAATGTATGACTCCATGTATATGGCCATAGGATCATGAATAATGTGACAGAATCCTGGCTTCTTTAGAAGACCAAGATGCTCCTCTTTAAAATTCTCTTTGTTTGCAAATAAATGCCATCCTTGTTCTTTTGAAACCAGCTCTTGATCATCAACATTTGTCATTTCTTCTTCATAAGAATGGTCACAAGATAAAGGTGCAACAGGATTTAGAACATCATAACTATGATCAGCCAGAAACATACAGTTATCTATGCAATCAACCACTACTACATGCTCAAAATGTTCTGGAAACTGATCATAAGATTGATATGCATTCCTTCCCATAGAAAAATCTACAAATGTTGAAGAACCTGATTCCAACTGTGAATCATACCTAATTCTTTGTTGTTGTTCCAGATCCTATTCATATTCAGTATCTTCTTGCTCAGAATATGAAACAAATTGACAGTATTCTTTCTCATGTACATGCAAATTTTTGAGATATGCTTGCCTATGAACCCACTTGCTAGCCCTGATGTTCTCTTTGACCTCTACATCATCTTCAAACAAATGTCTTAATGATGAATATTTCCTTTCTCTCGAGAGAAGGACAAGCTCTAGATGTTGAGCCATGACATAGTACACCATGGAAACAGTCTCTGTGGGTCTGATCTCCACATGCATACTATGATAAACACTGTAAAACCTCCTATTGAATACAACCAAGGCTTCCTCTTCCCCTCTCCTCAAGGCATTAAAATCAAACCAGTATTGGTCAAGGGATTTGTTCTCACCCCAACACTTTAAAAAAGAATGGCATAGCTCAGTCGAGGAACCAATAGAATTGGCCTCCAGACATATAAACCACACAACAACATCTCCTGATAGGGAATGTGAGAACAACCTCATGGTAACATCATCATGAACGATCTCAAATTGATCAATAAATTTCTCAAAGGCCCCTAAGTGTGTCTCAGCTGTAACATGATCCTCCCCAGAAAACCAAGGAAGATACTCAAAGGAATCAAGAGGATAAGGGTTAAGGTGATATGGTAGCCTCAGAGGTTTAAACAACTTATTTATGATTTTAATTTGAAAATCAATGGGCTGATCATGAGGATTAACGAGTTGATGTAACGACTCAGTAGGATTAATGGAGGGTAACGAGATTTGAGAAGACTGTGAATTATTTTCAACCTCCTCAAGGCTACAAGGGTGATCAATTTCGAGAGGAGATGCAATACAGATCTCACTTTTATGAATAGCCTGAGGTGAAGACATAGGATCGACATCTACAACAAAAGAAGAGGGCATGTCTTCTTCTTCCAAGGATGGATGAATGAAGGAAGGCTTGTTTTCATCTGAATATACAAATCATAGGATAATCCTCTTTATATGTGAAGGGAAAGAGAGAAATGAGTTGATAAAGAAGAACATGACTTCATGAAGAAAAATCATAGACTGATACCTGGTCTTTCCCTTTGGTATGGTAATTTTTATGTCAAAAATATCCTCCCCAGTGGAGTATTTGATGGTGGATTCGCCAGGTGTGAGCTGCAATCTTCAATGGTTTTGATATCGGATGCACCTTCAGAATCAAAATCTCTTTGTCGTTCTCCCAGGGAAGACATATTCACTTTTGTCCCCGACAATGGCGCCAGAAATGTTAGCACTAGAATTCATTCTCTGATTGAAAAGAGAGTAATCCCAGTACCCATCAGTTTGTATGTCACAAATAATTTTAAAGAGGTCAAATGGGTGCAGACTCAAGATGATATCTCTTTAACACAGAAAACTTGACTGGTATGCACAAGCAAGTGAGGTCTTGATCAACTTCATTCAGTAAGTTGGATTAAAGGTGACCAGAAGGAAGACTTGGTGAGGAGAATGTAGAGGTCTGCTATGGACATCAGGTCTTCCAACAGCCTACGGAGGAAAAACTCAAACACAAGATCCTCTTAGATTCAAATTTTCAGACTCTGAACTATATTTAAGAAACAGAGTCATAACAACAAAATGATAAAACATACATCACGATGCAACTACAACAACTCGATTGGATCATCCATGCCCAAGCTCTTCAGTGTGAGAGGGAAAAAGATAACAAAACAAACTGATTAAAACTGGTCACAATACTGCTGAAATCAAACCTTCATAACAACAACATATGACCCTCGATTGGATCCTCCATGCCCAAGTGTTCTAACACAAATTTTACAGAGAGATGGAAAGAAGCTGAATTATATTAAACAGGAAATCTCAAATCCTATTACATAATAGATAACCAGATCTTTCATCAAATATCTACAATGCCGGAGCTTCACTCAACCATCAACTATTACAAAATTTCAAAATGACTCCATGCCAAAACCTTCAATTTGTGAAACTGCGAATTCTTGGATCTGGTGCCACGAGTCCCTCTGAATCGAACAGATCTTGCTGATTTTAGGGTTTTGGGAGGGACCTACAGACGAGACGACTTGCTGATAGTCCTTTCGAGCTTTCCATTCATGGGGGAAACGATGTTCAACGACCACTCCCCAACTTCATTAACTGTATTTCTCAGGGTCCGAATAGGCCTGAGTCAACTCGGCACCTGGAAACGTGACGACCTTACCCTGCTCTTGGCCATCTGGATATGTGTTGGATGCTGACGAGGATCTGGTGCAAATGAAATGAAAGTTGACTGGACGATGACCAGGCAGGAGGCTGTGGTGACAAAACGACGACTGAGAATACGCAGGCATCAACATGCAGGAGCTGAGGTAGAAGAACGAGGATATGTGTTAACACCCATCATGAGGTTCTTTCCTCCTTTTGTTGCTTCTGCTTCCACATGCTTCTGTGCTTCAAAAATGTGTGCTTCTCCTCCTCTAGTGTCTTTCTTCTTCTCTGGGGATTTCCAAGACATGTGCCCGGTCTTTCCACAGGCATAACACCTAATTTCACCTCCTCTGACTCTTCCTCTTCCTATAGGAAAATAGTTTCTTCCTCCATGTTGTCCTTCCTTAGAACTTCCACCTTTCTCAAGGTGATTATGCTTCTTTCCAACTTCATGCTTTGGTTGTTGGGACTTCTTTCTATTGGTTCCCTTACCTCTACTTGAATTTCCTCCTCTCTTTCGTTGTCTTTGTTTTCTGGCCAATTTATCTTCGGCTTTCAAGGCTTCTTGATAAGCATCCTTGACTTTACTAACAAACATCATGTTGATCTCTTCTTGTATTTCATATCTCATTCCATTGATATATCTGGCTTTTTTTTCATCATCATTCTCTTTCTGTCTAGCCCTGATGTTCAGTCTGTAAAATTCCTCAGTGTATTCCTTCACTGATAAGATTTCTTGCCTTAGGTTATGCAGTCTTCTGAACATATTGATTTGATATTCCTTTGGGATAAATTTTTCTTTTAGCTTGGCTACCATCATATCCCATCTTTTAATTTTCTTCTTTCCCTTGCATATGTGATTGGCTTGCAGTTAGACCCACCATAGTACTACATGACCCTTCAGTCTTGTTACTGCATGCTTCACCATATTCTCTTCTTCAATATATTCATAATCGAAGCACTTGTCCATAACACGTACCCAATCCAACAATTCTTCAACTTCTAAATTTCCTTCATACATTGGTACCTCTATTTTTTATCTGGCTCCTATCCTTGAAACAACTTTCAATAAGCAGTCTTCTGCAACATCCTCTGCTACATCTTCTTCGACCTCTATCTCCTCGCTTTCATATTCACTGATATCTCCAGTGTCTCATGCTCTCCCATGCGTTGTTTCCATGGTGTCCAGTCTCATTCTGAGTCGCCTCATTTCTTCTTCCATTTCTGGATTCTCTCTATGTCTTCTGGGTGGCATGATTCCACTGATTCACCTTTTGATGTCTATAAACATAATCAAATATCGATACCACTGATGATATCAATTTATCTCCTTTCTCCTTTTCCTACTGTCGACAAACAAATTCA
This sequence comes from Picea engelmannii, assembly GCA_009831015.1. NCBI lineage: Eukaryota > Viridiplantae > Streptophyta > Pinopsida > Pinales > Pinaceae > Picea > Picea engelmannii. The sequence goes on along the minus strand of ML780516.1, from coordinate 453,255 downwards.
ATCTTTGGCTCTGATACCACCTGATGCAACCCCCCTAATCTCTCTCAAGCTACGTGACCTCCCTGTCAAGGATCTTTGATTCTCCGAGCCAAATTGGCTCTCTAAAACCTTTATGGTCTCACTTTGTAATTAAACACAGGCCCTTTCGGCTTTTGGTGTAGGTTCTATGATACCTGCAACCTCTTCCTTCACACTTCTGAAATATCAAATTTCAGGCGCTAGATCCTTTTCAATTAGCCCCTTCCTTCATGTGACCTCGGGCTATGTCCTCATGTAAGAATGTGATTGTAGGGCTGCCAAGAGTGTTTTGAGAACACACCACTTTTCTCCCTGCAATTCATTACCAACCGCCATGTGTCCCTTTGGCAATACCGTGGTTTCGATTGCGGTCCGCTCTCATATTTTTAAAGTCCGAGCACTTTCTATCCCCGCAATTCAACATGATCGTTGATATTGTGATCTCAGGCTGTGCCTCTTGACCGACAGCTGAGATCTTCCTCCTTTCCTTCCTTCTCTTTGGAGCACGCGTTCTCAGATTCTTACGATCTACTGACATGTGTCCCTTTCAAATCAACGGTCGTGATTTTCTTTGAAAATCCAGGCTTAGGAGTTTTCAACTCTCCACCTTCCCTTTCTCCCAGAATAATTTCATCCACATTTCACAATCTATCGACGTGTGTCTCCCGCAGATCGACAACTATGATTTACTTCGAGTCTTCACTAGGAGTCCACATATTTCTACTGCATGTCCTTTTGAATCTGACGACTACGATTTACTTCGAGTCTTTACCCGGAGTCCACAGATTTCTGCCACTTGTATTTCTGAATTGAACGACTATGATTCACTTCAGGTCTTTACCCAGAGTCCACATATTTCTGTCGTGTTTCCTTTTGAATCTAATGGCTACAATTTACTTCGGGTATTTACCCAGAATCCATGGATTTATGTCGTGTGTCCTTCTGAATCAGACGACTATGATTCACTTTGGATATTCGGTCTTCAAGAGTTTCAAATCCTTCACACTCACCTTATGAGCGTGTTTACCCGAAGTCGATGATATGCCGATGCGTGTCTCCCATAGATCAACGGTTTTGAATCGCTTCGGCTCTTCGGGCTTCGATATTTTCAACTCCTGCACACCCATCTTCTGAGTGCTTTCACCCGAAGTCTCTGATTTTTTGACACACACTTTCTGGTGATCAATGATCAAGATTTACTTCAACTCTTTGGAAATTTCACCTCCTCCTTGTCTACTAACTTCCGAAGTGCTTTCACTCCAGAGTTGTAGATCTTATGCCACCTTTCCCTCTTGACGCTGAACGATCCCTAATCACTTCGGGACTTCAGGACTTCGGCATTCCACTCTCCTGTATGCACCAAGAGACTTAAAGATCATGCACTTTGTGTTGATATTATGAGAAACCCTAATGAGTTGGATAATAACCCTAGAAGACAAGTCGGCTCAAGAGGATAATTTGTATTAGGTTATTAGCCTCCAAGAGAAGAAGTTGGCCAGAATAAATATTATATACTAAGTAAATAGGCACCCAGAATGAGAAGTCGGCCCAAGAAGTTAGCCAGAATTAGTATAAATATAGGAGGCTAGTCTTCATTCTCGCAGGCATTCTCAGAACTACAGAAGAAGCACTTGTGCGCACTGCAGTTGGCCAATTTGTGCGTAAGTCTAGAGGAGAGTTGTCATTGCAGCTAGCAGATTTCAGTTTTGGCTTGGACTATCTGTTGGTTATGGTTTGGACTATCTGATCAACTCTTGTTTGGTGCACTATCCTTGGAGAAAGGTGAGCTATCCATTGTTTGGCTATCTAGCCTGGGGTTTGCTTCCGGAATGATTCTCTGTTAAGGTTAAGGTGCTTGGAGGGTAGCTTCGACCTATGGTTGGGTGAAAATAGTGATATTGTCGATAGTAAAATGAGCACATCCATCATATTCTAATAGGTTATGGGCCCACACCTCCATCATTTAGTCTAACCACTAGAAGGGAGCATATCCATAAGGATATTGATCTCGTTGAAGAACTGTCGCTAGGGTTTCTAGCAGGAGTAGTCACCAAAGCACTGTCGCTAGGGTTACTAGCAAGTGCAGTTGCATAAACCCTAATCCTCTCGTTGAGACACCTTAAGTGAAGGGATTGACCTAATTTCTAGATAGACCAATGCACCCTAGACTAGCGCATCTCCTGGTACTCTCAGCAAGTCAAGACGTCAAGTTTGAGTTTTTGGTCAAATCTAGGGTTGACCAAATCAAAGCAGCCATGACTTACTCTATGAAGTTAGAAAACAAGTTAGATGGAGCTTCTAACTTTAGAGCGTGGAATGCAAGGATTGACCTCATCCTTGCCAAGAATAAAGTGCTGGATATTGTGAAAGGAAATATCGTGGAACCAGAGTTTGAAGAAGGAAAATAGAAGGAACCGTAAAACGTTGCATTTATGGAGAAGTTCAAAGATAGTGACATCAATTCCATGAGTATCAGAGTGGACTCCATAAAATACCACTTGATATCCTACATCTCCCATCTTGACTCATCAAAGAATATGTACGATGCCCTAACAAACCTCTTCTCAGTCAGAAACATTGGACAAGTAATGAGTCTGAAGAATGAGCTCTGTGACATGAAGATGAATGATGATGACAACATAACATCATACTTTGTGAGAATCTCTCAGTTAAGAGATCAACTACAAGCTATTGAGGAGATCATTTCAGAGAAGGATTTGGTAAACATAGTACTCAATGGTCTTCCCAAGACATGGGATGTATTTGACGCAAGCATGAACACAAAGAAGGAGTATCCTACATTTGAAGAACTTTGGACTTGCTGTGATCAAGAAGAATCAAGGATCAGTGCAAAATAGAAACCTCAAAAGAAGTACGATGATCAAGCCTTCACAACAAGATTCAATAATTTCAGGAACAAAAGGAAGTTTGCAAGTAAGCCAAATCAAAAGAAGGATATGTCAGAAATACAATGCTTCAACTGTCGAAAATATGGTCACTACAAGAATCATTGTCCCGAGCTAAAGAAAAGGAAGGAGACACATGAAGCATCAGTTTCCGAAGAAAGGAAACCCTCAAGGAAAACCAAGCAGGATAAAACATACTTCTTCCTCTAAAGACAAGGTAACAATATTCTTCATAGTTCTTTTACATATCTTGTTTGCATAGTCTCTGTACATATCTTGTATATCTATCTCTTAGAAGATAATATGTTCCAAGAAGAACTATACCTAAGGAAGAACAACAAGATAAGGATTTCTATCATTATGACTACAATTCAGACAAAACACATGAAAGGATGAAGTACATCAAACAAATCATGTGGAAGTTATTACATAAGTAACAAGCTGCAAGATAAGCCGAAATAAACAATCAAGAAGAAAATGGAGAAATACTTATGACACCTTGCATAAGGCAATAAGGATGCAGACGGGAGCATGGAATCTGTTAGATGGAGGGAGTCGATTATATAAAGAAGAGCATACATTCATACATGAAGAAAGGATTAGGAGGGAGCTAATCCTATGATCCATTGAAGATGATGAAGTATATTTCCATGGTAGCATCCATAAAAAGCAGTACATGTTCATTTCAACCTTGGAAGAAGTCTTTTTCGAAGAGAAGCCTTAAAGTATCCCTGGATGTCCATCCACATCCGTGATCCTATAATGAAATAAAGAAGTGGAATTTTTGGGGCATGGAATCTATAAGAAACTCCATGGACCCAAGAGCTAAAGAAAAACATGAGGAAGAACATGAAGATTCCAAGAAAGAAAGAGAAGCCAGGACAACCAGTCATTGTATCGAGAATCACAAGATTACCAGCCTAATATGAACTCACTAAAATCAATCAAGCAAAGGAACTGAAATTTGTGATGAAGAAAAGTGTATATGAATGCAAGCATTGCAAGATCCAGAACTAGAGGTTCTCCCAGATGGAGGGAGAAGACTATAATGATTACTTGTTCCAGTAAACCAGACATACCTCTACATGAGTCATTATATCATCCACAATATCCATGGGTTTGATTTCTACATCAAATGAATGCAAAGATTGTTCTCCAGAGAAATTGAACAAATAGCATATGAAGAGCAACCTCAAGGCTTTGAGGTATACCAGAAAGAGACCCTTGTATGTAGATGGAAGAAGACAACTTGGTGGAGAACCTCCAATGCACAATAGAAGTGTGATGAATACTTTCTATAATAGAGATATTGTATCATAATGGTTACTTAGAAGCTCAGGATGATGGATCGGTAATCCATGACAAACTCTCATGATGGTCGAAGAAGTACCACTTGGATATGTTCCAGTTTGACCCTTTCCACGATGTTGTGAGCTAGCAGGAACCAAAGAGGGATCCAACAATGATATACTTTATTGATCAGAGATATATGAAGCCTTCAAAGAAAACTAGTGTTCCATAAAAAATGAAGTACATTTGAGATCAAGCATTACATTCTTCGTGATGAAGTCCAGAAAGGAGATAATAGTTCTCCAATATATATCTCCACAGATGAGCAGATAAGCAGACATTTTGGTAAAGCTTTTGTCCAAGATGAAAGAGTTTGTGTACTCAAGCTGGAGCTCGTGGAGACAACTTATTATTGAAAAAGGAAGAGATGAATCCTGAGTTGGGAGGGAGCACTGATGTGTTATTGATTTATGGACAATCATTTTTTAGTTTGAAAAATGGTCCAGGATGAGTAGTTCCTTTTCAGTTTGGAAAGTGGTTTGAGATTTATGACAGACATACATTTTCCAGTTCGGAAAATGGCTTAGATTGAATGGTCATTTTCGTAATGAAAATGGTTTGATGGATTTTTGATGTACCATAGACAATGATTTCCCATTGTGGTTAACATGGGGAATGGTCTAGGGCAGTCTCTCTTCTTGAGGGTTACTCAAGAAGACTGTCCCACCTCACTGGTCAAATATTCTTTCGAAGCTTACAATTGTGAGAATTTTCAAAGAATGGTTTGTTTTGGAGGTCAGTGCAGGACAGTCATTTCCTTAGGAAATGGTCCAGACAGTCATTCCTTAGGGAAGATTCATTCTCTCTAGGTTGCACTTTGTTTAGTTCCATAGGAATGGCCCAGGGTGGGGAATGGTCCAGGTTCAACAATCAGGGATAGAAATTCCATAGGGAAGACTCATTCTCTCTAGGTTTCACTTTGTTTAGTGCTGGAGGAATGGCCCAGGGTGGGGAATGGTCCAGGCTCAGAAATCAGGACAATTATTCTTCCTTTCTTGAGAAGAATAGTCCATATAGCTCATCATTGATGTTTGACCTTCTGAGGGAAGATTCTCTTCCAGATCTCACAGATGTGAGTGGAAGAATGGCCCAGATGATTCAGTTTATATCATAAAATTGTTTATGTGCAGGTTGATATTAGATGATTTTTATGAAGACTGTATATCTCTAGACAATAGATGTACACTACTGTGGTGGATGTGTTCCACTGTTTGTGACTATACGTCACTGATCAAGTACCTGTGTTCTACTTGGTGTGGTAGTGTACCACTGGATTGTAGTTGTGTACTACTGTGGATAGACACAATTGTGTTCTATTTAATGATATTGTTCTGATTGCCATGAAGACTATCAATAATGTTGGAAATGATTATCAGCTATATGGATGATCAATGGATAGATATTTCCCTAACAGAAAATGGTTTAGGACATTTATTCTTCTAGGACATATGTTCGGATTATAAGAATGGCTCTTGTGTCACTCTGTGGATTGAGTGACTTATCTAACATCATGTCTAATTACTCATATGGAGTATGGTTTTCAAGACGATGCAGCTGATGAAACTGATGGTGATGATGGTACTCATGATCTAGTCATGAGATAGTCTATAAAACTATGTTGATGCTATCGGGTGAATGGTATGTTTGTGCTCAAGACCATTACCTGTAATACCTCCCTACCTAGGAGGGAGTGTTGATATTATGGTAGTTGCAGGAGGTATTTACCTCCATGTGTAAACCTAATGAGAATAGAATATTTCGGGAAGCAAGAAGAAACACTGATGAGTTGGCTAATAACCCTAGAAGACAAGTTGGTTCAAGAGGATAATTTGTATTAGGTTATTAGCCTCCAAGAGAAGAATTCGTCCAGAAGAAATATTATATACTAAGTAAATAGGCACCCAGAATGAGAAGTCCGCCCAGGCAGTTAGCCAGAATTAGTATAAATATAGGAGGCTAGTCTTCATTCTAGCAGGCATTCTTAGAACTGTAGAAGCAACACTTGTGCGCACTGCAGTTGGCTAGTTTGTACGCAAGTCTAGAGGAGAGTTGTCATTGTAGCTGTTGCAACTAGAATATTTCAGTTTCGGCTTGGACTATCTCTTGGTTATGGTTTGGACTATCTGATCAACTCTTTTTTGGTGTGCTATCCTTGGAGAAAGGTGCACTATCCTTTGTTTGGCTATCTAGCCTGGGGTTTGATTCTAGAATGATTTTGTGTCAAGTTTGTGGTGCTCGGAGGGTGGCTTCGGCCTATGGTTGGGTGACAATAGTGATAATTTCGATGGTAAAATGAGCACATCCATCATGTTATAACACGTTTCCCATATCCAACGATCTGGAACGATCCCTCTCCCTCCTGGCGTATCTTGATCTATAACTCGTGAAACCTTCAGAGCCTCACTCCCTTTGAATATTTCTTCCTGCTATCTCTTCTGATCTTGATTCCTTTGAGGATTTTGATCTCCCATGCACTCCTTTCATTCACGGGATCTTGACAAACTCATATCGAAGGATTTATTCAAAATAAACTCTTCCCGCACTCCTTGCGCTTCTCTATTCTAGTTCTTAGACACTTAGTCTCTCCTTGTCTCTGTGCACTCCTTTCAATTGGTCTAAGTTCCCGTCTTTTCTTGTGAACTCCTCTGAGTCAATTCGATATTCTGTCGACACACTCCTTGTGTACGATATGAACTCCTTGCATACGAGTTCTCATAAGAGAGACGATTGAAACTTATCCAGTTCGTTACAAATTCATATGATCAACCATAGATGATCATTTATGAACAAAATGAACTAAAACACACACAAAATACATCATTCACTCAATCACACATCAAAATGAACACTACCCAAGGAACTAGAACAATTATGTCTGTTTTATTCATCCATGAAATAAATTACATTGTATTACAGTTCTTCACTACATCTTTCTTCTTTTCCTATCTGCTACTCTCCTCTACTATGCTCTTCTCTTCTCTACTCTGCTCTACTCTCTAATACAATACAACAACAAAACTATCTAAGGAGTGGCTCCTCAAGCTCTTCTCTGTCCTGTCTGTAACCTATCCTATCAGTTTCTAGTGGTTACCTACTTTCTCCTATTACAATAACTATTAGTTATTACTAGATAAGAGCTGACACTCTATATCTGCAACTCCTTACATTCATACACGACTTTACAAACAAGATATATTTAAAAATGTTGTTTCCAAAATATCTCAACAACTTGTTCTATTTCTGAGTTAAATGTTGATTTGAAATTATTTCATGTTGATATGTCATATCCCGGCCTTCACGCTTTCTTCTTTGACTTTGAAGGTGATGCTCTTGCATCAAAATCCATGTAAAAATTATCCCCATTCTACATGCAAATTTCCTCCTCTTCATTTCTTGCTTGAGTCACACTCTTCTCAAGGATGATTGTACTTCATCCCATGCTCTCCAATAACTATGGGATGTGACCACTCACACCCACCCTCTTACATGAGTTTAATGATTGGTCTCTCTCACACTCAATCAACAAATAGAAGGTTATACATAAAGATAATAATTTCAGGAATGTGGGTTGGATTAGTACCCATGAATAATTCCCCCTTGGACCCCTCTCTCTTGTGGAATCATAGCCCCCCATCATTCTTCATCTCTTTCATATTGTAGTAAAAAAATATTCCTTTTATTAATTAATCACTGTTCATAACATGTAATTCGGCCCCCGACCACATTATATCAATACAGGCTCGTCACCCCAATGCATCGTCTCACTAGCCTAATTCACATTTATACAATTACATTATAATTCACGGGGATTAGAACTAGGGATGTTACATCCCCTCCCCCTTATTTTTTCACTATCCTCAGTGCACAAATCCTTACAGGTGTAATTTTATTTTACAATTTCGGCTCCCCGACCAATAATCAACATATAGGTTCTCTTGCCCGAAATCACATGGGCATTCCAACCTAAACAAATTGCATAGGCACTCTGGCCCCAATAATATAGATACATAGGCACATATGGCCCCCAAAATCACAATACAAAGGCACCCTGGCCCAAAACATATACATAAGCCACTAGCGTTCTCCTCACTAGTACATATTGGAAAAATTTCGACGTTCTATTTGCGACGTTATGGACAAAATTGGCCATACTATCGAAAAATAGAGGAAATTTTATTTTTTTTTCTCCATATTTCCCGATAATGTCGCTCTTGTGACATACTACAAAAACATGTCACTCTTGCGATGAAGGTAGGAGGATGTTGCTCTTGCGACAACATTGTATTTTCGTCTCTCTTGCGACGTTGGTGAAATATTCGTTGCACTTGCGACGTTATGGAAACTAGGTTTTCCCTATCCCAACAATCACCTAGTATTTGACCAAGTCAACTTTGACTTGGTCAATGATCATCAGAATTGCGACGTTATAAAATCTATAAATATGTTTCATTTTACGAATGTTGTGAAAAGTTTGCTATAATAACGACAATTCAAAAAGGGTATAAGCCGGTCTTCTTGGCGAACAAAAAAAAGTGTTTTTTTAGTATATGTCTGTGGGGAAGAATGTCATAAAACATTAGAGGTGGGAGAAAAATTAAAGAGGGTGAAAAGGGTGATGGAAAATGTTATTTCCCTTGCAAAAATTGTTGTACTAGACGTCCCGAAAGAGTTTTAATAGCAATAGCTAAAAAACATTGTAGAAAATATGGGCACATGGACGGGGGATCAAATGAATATCGTCCTATGGTAATTAGCTATATATATTCATTATAGGTTTTAATATTTATTGTATTCTTAAAATTTTATATTGTTTTATACATGCACTAATTTTTAATGATTGTTTGTAATTATAAAGTTAGATTCCTCCCCTAACTTTATGCACAAAGCACCCAGTAGTAGCAGAAGTGATGTTGTACAAGATGAACTTGAAGCAGATAATGGAGATCAAGTTAATGATCCCATGGAAGTAGATGAAAATAATAACATAGTTCAAGATGATGGGACAAATCAAATGATCCAAGACTTATTCGGTCATCCAAATGAGGATCATGGGGACAATAGTGATGGTATTTATGATGAAACTCTGATTGAAAAGGAAAATAAACGACTTTATAAAGGGTCAAGAGAAAATATTCTCTCAACTACATTGTTGTTGGTGAACTTAAAGGTTACAAATCATTTTTCAAACACTTGTATGACACATATCCTAAGGTATGTAATATGTTTCATCACATCTACATAAAGGTTGACTTTTCCCCATTTTTTTAGTGTTAATTAATGTGTAAAATAAAAATGAAATATTTACAATTACTATTCTTTACATTAACTATTTATTTTTTATGTTTTAGATTGTTAGGTGAATTTATATTACCCTTGTCAAATATTTTACCTCACACATATGGAGATTTACATGCCATTATGAAACACATTGGAATATAGTATCAAAGTATATATGCATGTCCTGATGATCATATTATATATTATGGACAACATGCGTTGAAAATAGAATGATTTGTATGTGATATCAGTAGATATCGAATCGATCAAGAAAAAAAATGGTCCCTCGAAAGGTTCTCCGACATATTCCCATAATTCCATGTTTTCAGGTGCCAACGCATAACACAGTTTATGGATTACCATGCACAAAAGAGAATTGAAGATGACGTTCTTCGAATGCCTGCATATGGTTATGCATTTAAGGAAATTGTTGCAAAATCGCCAGAATTTACAGATGAACCTCGTAATGTTAGGATTTCATTGGAAACCGGCAGTGTTAATCCATTTAATCCATTTGTAGAGCTTAAGTCTGTTTACTCAGTGTGGCCTATTTTTTATCAACAATAACATTCCTCCTTGAATGTCAATAAAGAGGGAGCACATAATGTTGACAATGATTATTCTAGGTATTTGTTTACATTAATTTTTCAAATTTAAATTTTTCATTTTTCTCTTTTTTTTCAGAACATCTTTTATTTATTTATTTACGTATATATACATACCATGGTAGTAATTTCGTGTAATTTGAAAAAATTAGGTAAGTACCAATTCAAAGATATGAATGCGTATATCGAGGATCTTATCAACGAGCTACTAAATTTATGGGAGGTCATTACTATGTATGATATCTGTAAACCAATTGGGCAGAAGAGATTTCAATGTCATGGAATACTTTTATGGACAATTCATGATGCCCCAGGACTAACACATTTTTGTGGTATGTAACGTTCCATATTGCATGCTTGAATAATATATAATTAATTGAATATATCATGCATGTTGTTTAAATAATCATTTCGTATATTAATAATTCACATTAATCCATTTGTTGCAGGTCTTCAGACAAAGGTTAAATTTTCATGTCCAGTTTGTGGTCCTAAGATGAAATCTTGTCGGTTAAAAAGTTTAGGAAAGGAGGTGTTTGATGAGTATAGACACTTCCTCTCTAAGAACCATAAGTATCATACTACTGAAAAAGATCTTTTCAATGGGAAACAAAAGACTGGACTAAAACCACAAAGAATGACACCTCGCCTATGGAAGTTGGCATATGACAAAATTAATACTCGAGGTACACATTTTGTTTATGTATCGTAAATAGAATCATGTTTTGAAAATTTGTTTTAATTATTCATTTTAATTTAGCGCATTTGATAAATAGTGTTCTGATTTTTTTTTATGCTTCATCAATGTCGTCGTCGTGAAGGTAGTAATAATGGGCTTCCACGAGGAATGAAATGTTATCCCACTCAATTCATGAGGTTGCCTTACTATAAGGAACTAAAAATATTTCATTTATTGGATACAATTCATATTGAGAAGAATGTGACATAAACATTATGGCGAATCATAGATGACAGGATGGATAAAGAAAAAATTGCCAAAATTTGTAATGACATTCGGGAAGCCAATCATGAAATGCAAAATTTGATCCGATCAAATGACAATGGAGACCAAAATAACCTTCCATGGCTATTAACAATGCAACAAAGCAATGGTGTAAAAGAGGTCATTCAAAAAATTAATTTTCCCATAGGTTTTTGTTCAAACATAAAGAATATCTTAACGAAGAAAGGTGAATTTGGTGGGGTAAAAACACATGATTGGCATACATTCATTAAGGTAATTAATCATTTTAGTATTCATATTTATATATTGGTCGTATACATTTTTTGAGTTTTTTATTTTTTTGTCTAGTTTTGAACAAGTAATGATTCATTTTTATTGTTACAGTATGTTCTACCTCTATCTCCCCCAAATGACTTTGACAACAACGTCAAACAAGTTATATATGATCTTGGAAAATACATGAGGTGAGTAGCTGCAATATATATGAAAAAAAAAAATCAATTTTTTGTTGTACTTAATGACATGTGTTTTACTTGTAATGTAATATGTATTATGTTTTGTTGAAACATGTTATTTTGTTGCATCATGATCTGTAGATGGTTGTCATTGAAAGAAATCCATGAAGATGATATAAAGTATTGGAAGAGAGAAATTCCTCGGCTAATGTGTGAAATGCAGAAGTATCTACCTCCAAAAATTTTCAATGTACAAGAACACTACCTCATACACCAAGTTGGGGAGATGTACACACAAGGTCAATGTGGATGATGGAGATGCATTTGAAATCATTGAAGGCTTTGGTTAGACAAAGAGAACGTCCTGAGGGTTATTTGGTGGAGGGATATATGGTATATGAATCCATGGTGTATATTAGTCAATAGCTTCCTAAATTAGTAGCACAAGCTATGCATGCAGTGGATTACATTTGGGATGTGAACTCCATCAAAAAATTTAAAAGGGAGCAACTGTTGGGGATAGGTACAATGAAGAAAGTGAGAGGTAATTAAATTGTGGATATTTTTAATAAATATATATTTTTTGTTTTTTTGTGTATATGATCATACTCATTTAATATTTATTCTCTCATCATTTATTAATATTTACCATGGTTATAACTAATATTTAATATTGGTGAATTGTGATTTTTTGATTAGTCAGTTGCTCAATATTGGGATGCACTACATTTATACATTGCAAACAATATTGTCTGGATGAAGGTACAAATTGATAGATGTAAAGAACGTCATGGTGGTAGGTTATCATGGAAAGAATTGTCTGAATTGATTAGAGAAGCTTGTCGTAATGGAGATTTCGATGTTACATAAAAGGAAAAAGATTTAGCATATTGTTTGAAAGATGGAAAGGCAAGCAAATTCACCCATTTTAGTCAATTATTTTATATTATATTAATATGACTATAGGTGTGTTTTTTTTATTATATAAATTTGTTTATTATTAATTGACAATGCATCTTTTACATGTCTGACATATTGCAGTTGAAACACCACAAGGCTATGTGGTGCAATAGTCGTAAAATTCACATCAAACAGTTGGATGAAACCAAAAAAACTTCTGATAGTGGGATAACTACAGTATTCCAGGTCACTAATGTTTCCTCTAGGAGTGATAGACATCCTTGAGAATTTGAAAATAGATACTATGGGTTTTTGAATGATATAATTGAGTGTGACTTTAATTCCTTCAAATTAGTTTTGTTCAATGTCAAATGGTATAGGTTATGAATGCATGAACATGATGAGGAAAGAACCGTTATTCAACATGCCAAAGGATTTCCGATGATTAAAACAACAGTTTTTGAAAAAGAAAATGACCGCTATGTTTTTCCAAGTCAATGCGAACAAGTATTTTACTCAAAGGTTCTAGGTAAGAGGGATTGGTCATTTGTTGTTAGATATGATCCAAGAGGAAGGCCAATAAAGTATATTGTAGATGAAGAAGATGATATTGAAGAAGAAGATGACGTGGAGCTAGAAAATGAAGAATATGGGTTGACAGTTGAAGAATACAGAGAATATGAACCGGGCGTAGGAGACAATGCGTCAGTTCTTGATGATGATATCGATGAAGATATGCTCGAAAATGACATTGATGATGATGATGATATCATCAATCATTTCAACATTGTTTCTGAACCGAATGTTGATACAAATGTCGAGTTGGATGATCAAGAAGAAGATACAAAAGAAGGATGATACAAATGTTGCGTTGGTCGATGAGGTACACAACTAGATATTTTAATTTGTATGAATTATTCTCTTTAAATAATTTTTTATCTGGGTTAATTACATGTTTTCAAGTTTTATTTCATTTTTTTTTGGTAGTGTCTATGCATGATTACTATGTTGCTTTTGTTTGTTTTCTATTTTATAGATTGGGTATTGGGGAATTGAGACCGATGTGAGGGGGGGGGGGAGGGGCCATATGAGCTTCCATCTTCACGTGGTTGGCCTTGTTTAGTAGAGAATAAATTATTCTCGAAACCAAGAGAAGTTCATTCATTCATCTTTATACTCAAAGATCACTCACAGACCCACTCTATATACTGTCTCATCTCATCCTCGTTTCATTTTAATTTTCTAATCGGTCGAATTTTAAATGAAGCAACTATTAGAAGACATTGTACTAAGGATAGAGTACATGATGGGAAACAATGACCTGTGAATGGGGCCAATGTTGAAATTTTTTCAAAATGTTTCTGTATGCACTAAAATTTGACATGGATACTGTTAAGAACCAAATACTGAATACACAATAGATCCACAAAACAATATAGAAGACACAACACTTTATTATTACCAAACCCTTCAGGTAGGGAAACACCATACAATGGATCCTATTATGGAAGGGATCCTCTCCTGTTCACTTGCCTCTTCGAGGGGGCAACCTCCTAATGAGCTTCAGCTCCAAATACAATATTTCTCTTCATGTCTCATTACATTGCTTGAACCC
>ML780516.1:409883-439115 GCA_009831015.1 Picea engelmannii | reverse complement strand
CCCGGGTCCCATGTCCAAGTGCTCCTGTGAACTCCTCGTAGAAGATTTTGGAACCCAATAACCAACTCCAAATGATGCTCCAAAGACTGACACCTATCATGTGGATCCAAATAAGAAGATCCATCCACATAGTGGAAAAGGGTTGTAGTAGAATCTGGAAGGAATAATACCACTGTAAAATATGCAGACTGAACGCTGGTAACTAGCTCTTGATGTGGGACATTGATGTTCTCTACAGAAGGTGGATTCGAGTCATCAAATAAAATATGGAAGTGGTTTTCATCCCAGAAATGACAACTATCCATATACCAATCATCACAATCGTCCTCAAAATCATACCAAGCATATCTTTCTTGATTATATTCATTCATGAGGCCCTGCATAAGAAATATCTCCTGCATGTCATTCAATGAATCTTGAATACTATGAAAACTATCATTGAGGTCATATGTGAGGCTGGCTGTGAGGCTATGTGTGACGCTGTTTGTGAGGCCATGTGCAAATGCATCCAATCTGTCATCCAATTGGGCTTTGAATGATTCAAGAATTTCTTTCAAGGTTTGAGAAGAAATAGCCATATAAGCACCCTATGAACTCTTCGGTCCTACAGTTGTCATGAAAAAACTCAAAAAATAAACCCAAGAAGTTTCGGCAGAAAATCGCGGCTTTTTCTGGAAAAACCCTAAAAAACTGTTGAACTTAAAATGCACATAACTTCACTTCTCGGACTCCGTTTCGAATGATTTTTTTTTTTAAATTGGGTGAAATTGTGAGAAGAACTAGGATATTTAATTTATTTGGGTAAATTTAGCCTCCAAATTCTATATAAATAAAAACAAATCACGCCGCCGTCCGCAGAAAAAACCCTGAAAAATTGCAGATTTTAAAACCCCAATATCTTGACCTTTCGGACTCTGTTTCAGACGATTTTTTTTTTTTAACTTGGGTGTTTTTCTGAGAGAAACTCAGATATACAACCATTTTCTGCAAATTTTTCACATAAATATACTGAAAATGTCTGGAATGTCGCGGCCCTCTTTTTTCTTCTCTGAAAAACAAATCTGCAAAAATAAAAAATAGTTGCCCACAACTCCGGCCCTAGAAAGTGCTCTGATACCACTTGTTAAGAGACTGAATAGATCTACAAATATAATCACCACAAATACTAAATACACAATAGATCCACAAAGCAAGATAGAAGAAAACACCACTTTATTATATCAAACATGCAACGAAATTTGACATGGATAGTCTGCTCCATGTAAAATTTCAAGATAGTTCCGACAACAATTATATAGAAGAGAAGTTTCATGTCAAATTTCAAAATAGTTCTGACAATGATTCTATAGAAGGGAATGGCGAATTATGACAATGAGAGGTGCAACATGGTGAACATTGATGTAAATGTGGACGATCTCAAATATTATGTGGGGACATCATACATCCTTGAGTATTGAAACCCTCCCATACCGTCAAGGCATGTGTCTAGTCTAACCATGTCAAATTTCGATGCATACAGACACATATTGAAGAAATTTCAGCATTGGCCCCATTCATTGCTAATTATGCGGGGTCGGTGCATGACATTTGTGGTGGGTGAATTGAATCTTATGCGACATCAACTCGACTTGGTAATTCAATAATCAAACCCTCCTTAAGTATTATGCAGGGAAATCAAACATCCTTAAGTATTGAAACCCTCCCATACCTTTAAGGCAACTATCTAGTCTAACCATGTCAAATTTTGACGCATACGAGAATAGATTGGAAAAATTTCAACGTTGGCCCCATTCACTGCTCACTGTGCAGGTTTGGTGGAAGAAATTTGTGATGGGTGTATTGGAAGGTCCATGTCAAATTTCAAGATAGTTCCGACAAAAATTCTATAGAAGGGAACAATGAATAATGACAATGAGAGGTGCATGATGAACGTTGATGCAAATGTGGATGATCTCAAATATTATGTGGAGAAATCATACATCCTTGAGTCTTGAAACCCTCCCATACCATCAATGCATGTGTCTAGTATAACCATGTCAAATTTCGATGCATACAGACACATATTGAAGAAATTTCAACGTTGGCCCCATTCACTGCTCACTATGCGGGGTCAGTGCATGACATTTGTGGTGGGTGAATTGAAGCTTCTACAACATCAACTCGACTAAATTGGTAATTCAATAATCAAACAAAGTGGTTAAATCCACTTTAACCAAGAGAATCAACAATAGATCCACTTGAGTTAATGAAGTTAATTTATTGATGGTTCATCCATTTGGGTTGCAAGCTAGGAATCAAACCTACTAGAAATTGGCATTGGCAAGAGGAATGAAATTATGATTATGTTCAAAATTATCCAGTTTGTGTTGCTAGTGTTACCCCTCATTTTACATGAGGCGTACACTAGTATTTTTTCACTACTCTTGTGATTTGCATCACAAAGGTAGGTTTACAAGTTGATCTTTGGATGGCCTAGGGGTTTCATGGTTTTATGTCCTAGATAATGAAGGACGATGCCCACTTATATTGGATGTTTCTTACACTTATGTTTATTCTTATTATTGAGGACACCCACATTTCTTGGATCCTTATTGCACTTTCTTTCGTTACGACTCCTCATGTGGGTGCCCCTCTTGCAAACTCACCTTGCATTGTGTTTGGGCACCCAACCTTGCCTAGGCTATCTTGAAAAAGTTAATTTGAAGCCACAATTGCTCCTTATCCAGCATACAACTCATCTTATTACCTAGTGCTCCCTTTTGTGGCCCTTTTCATTCCTTTCATGTGGGTGGGAGCACCTCTTTCCAACTCGCCTTGCACTGTGTTTGGGTGCTCTACCTTGTTTTTGTTACATTTCCTCTTGTGGGCGCCCCTCTTGCCAACTCACCTTGCCTTGCCTTTGGGCACCCTGCCTTTTTTCGTTACGATTCCTCATGTGGGTGACCCTCTTGAAAACTCACCTCCCGTTGCGTTTGGGTGCCCAACCTTGCCTGGGTCTTCTTGAAAAAGTTAAGTCGAAGCCAACATTGCTCCTTATCCGACATCCAACTCATCTTCTTGCCTAGTGCTCCCTTGTGTGTCCCTTTTCGTTCCTTTCATGTGGGTGGGCACACCCCTTTCCAACTCGCCTTGCGTTGTGTTTGGGTGCTCTGCCTCATTTTTGTTACGTTTCCTCTTGTGGGCACCCCTCTTGCCAACTCGCCTTGCCTTGCCTTTGGGCACCCTACCTTGTTTTCATTATGATTCCTCATGTGGTCACCCCTCTTTCATGTCACTAGACATGGGAAATAGTGACACAAATTAGTGCACAAATTGGTTGACACAATTTTAAAGTTTGCATCAACCTTTCTTTATTTTTCTTTCAGGTTCTACATTGTATATTATTATATACATTAATGTATCTGTGTCATAGTTGTGATGAAAAATACCTCTTTTTTCGTTCATTTTTTAATCAAAACAATAAAAATATGTCCTTGCAGTACTAGATGCGTCAATGTGTGTACCATCGAACAAATTTTAAAAGGAACAACGAAAATACATTGTATTAGGAGTACTAGACGTGGGCAACAATGACCTGTGAATGGGGCCAACTTTGAAATTTTTTCAAACTGTTTATGTATGCACTAAAATTTGAAATAGATATACTATTCACATGCCTTAATGATATGGGAGGGTTTCTGGACTCAAATTCGACTCACAGTACACCCACTTTTTTTGGTTCTAGACTTACTAGACTTATGTCTTATGAGTAGATATCGAAACGATCAAGTAACAAAAAGGGTGCCTCAAAAGGTTCTTTGTCATATTCCCATAATTCCATGTTTGCAACGATTGTTTAGGTGTGAAATCATAGAACAATTTATGGATTACCATGCATGTAATATAAGTGGAGATGGTGTTCTTCGAATGCCTGTTGTTGGTTATGTATTTAGGAAAATTGAAGAAAATGGGCATATTTCAAAGATGAGCCTCGTAATGTTAGGATTTCATTGGCAGTTGACCATGTTAATCCATTCAGAGATATTAGGTCTATTTACTCAGTGTGGCCTATTTTTTTTATCAACAATAACATTCCTCCTTGGATGTCAATAAAGAGGGAGCACATAATGTTGACA
Source organism: Picea engelmannii (assembly GCA_009831015.1). Classification (NCBI taxonomy): domain Eukaryota; kingdom Viridiplantae; phylum Streptophyta; class Pinopsida; order Pinales; family Pinaceae; genus Picea; species Picea engelmannii. The sequence goes on along the minus strand of ML780516.1, from coordinate 435,000 downwards.
ATAATTGTTCCAGGTATTTGTTTACATTAATTTTTTGAATGTAACCTTTTCATTTGTTTCGTTTTTTTCATAATATCTTTATTTATTTATTTAATTATATATACATATCATGGTTATAGTAATTATGTGTAATTTCAAACAATTAGGTAAGTACCAAGTTAAATATATGAATGTATATATCGAGCCTGTCATCGATGAGCTACTAAATTTATGGGCTGACATCACTATGTATGACATCTATAAACCAATCGGGGAGAAGAAATTTAAATTCCGAGGAATACTTTTATGGACAATTCATGATGTCCCGGGACTAACACATTTTTGTGGTATGTATAAGCATTCTATTTCTCTTTAATACTATATAATTTTATAAATATATCATGCTGCATGTTTAATTTTTAAATAATCTCATCGTATAATTGACATTAATCCATCTGTTGCGGGTCTTCAAACAAAGGGTAAATTTGCATGTCCAGTTTGTGGTCCTAAGATGAAGTATCTTCATTTAAAAAGGGTAAATTTGCAGGTCTCGTTTGTGGTCCTAAGATGAAGTATCTTCATTCAATTTTTTTAGGAAAGGTGGTGTTTGATGAGTATAGGCACCTCCTGCCTAAGAACCATAGGTATCGTACTATTGAAAAACATCTTTTCAATGGGAAAGAAGAGACTAGTTTAAAACCACGAAGAATGACACCTCACCTATGGAGGTTTCAATATAATAGAAATCATCAATGTACACAATTTATTTATGTATCGTATATGTAATGTTTTGAATTTTTAGTTTAATAATTGAATTTATTTTACCGTATTTGATCATTATTGTTGTCACTTATTTTATGCTTCATGAAGGCTGCCATCATGAAGTTATTAATAATGGGCTTCCACGAGGAAATAAATGTTATCCCACTCAATTCATGAGGTTTCCGTACTATGAGGAGCTAAAAATAGCTCATTTGTTTGATACAATGCATATGCTAAGTGTTTAGATACCCAAGAATCAATTGTTGGACCTATTATTAAAACTAGGTGATCTAATTAGGTGGTGGGTGCAATAGTGAAGAGTTTGCTAAAGATAAATGCATAGTAAAATATTTCGCAATATGATGTTTATAGGGAAGACCTTTTAGATATTTCCTTACCTCCAACTTTAGAATTTTCTTACAACACATCATTTAACCACACTCTCTTTCATGCATGGGTCAATGTTAAACCATTTCTTACAATTGGATAACTTTTCCCCTTTTGTGGTAACAACTATGTAATTTCCCCCTCTAAAATCTTATGAGAAAATCTAGGATTTTTTATACGCATCCATGGTTGTTCAAACAAGGTAGTCTTGAAGTTCTTTCAATGCCGTATAATGTTACTCCCTTATTGACTAGTATTTGAGGGTTGCAACGTGTATATATAACATATCAACATCCTTAAAGGATCCTCCTCTCATGGGAAGGTCACCCCCTTTAAGAATCGCTTTCGCTTAGGTAAGCCCTCAACTTGGTCATCCTTTTACATTTAGAAGGTTTCCTCCATGTGGCTAATAGATAAAGAAAAAATACCTCCAATATTGGATCTCCAAATATTATGAATCTTTCCTAAAGGATATAATGTATGATTGACCCATGCTATATTTTTCTTCATTATATAATTTCTCATTGTGGATATGACACTATGATAGCTCATGCCAAAGGACCCTAGTTCATTGATGACGTGGGACTCTTTATAAGGCCATGTACTCACATATGCGCACCTTGTGACCTTTTTTCCCAATAACCAGATCCTCCTCATTGGCCTTTTTCTTACCTTTCTTAGTGGATGGAATACTAGAATACTAAAGATTGACCTTTTTCTTACCTTTATTATGCAAGAGCTAGTCATCCAAAGTAGGAATGTATACATGAATGTTAAGACTATACAATTATTACTTGTTGAATTTCTTATATGAAAATACAATCCAAATGAACCATTCCAAATTCTGGTGTAAGACTAGATTAGGATGTCCATGTTCAAATTCCCCATCTCATAGATCTCTCCATCTAAAGTTCATTTTTAATAAAAATTTAAGAATGTATCTACCCATATGTGAAATGTTAGAATGTCGTACTTTCCATGTCAAAATAGAGTCACAAGAAAATTTAATCCTCTCTAGATAAAATCATCCTTATACTAAGTTGTAAGAGTTGAAACCACCTTCTCCCTTTCTTCCCAAACTATTCTAATTAGTGCAAAAGAACCACCAATCCTAAAATCATTTGAAGCAACATTCACATCATTGAGGGTGAAAAGTCTATTTATTTTGGATCTAAATTTTCCTTTAACAATTATGTATTAAGTCAATCTTTTTGAAGGTTCATCACCAATCATTGAACTCACTATATGCTTTCCTGAAATGCTTCCTCCATGCACAATTATATTAGTTTATATGAGGCCTTTTCCTTTTTTAGGCAAGGAAAAGATGCTCCATGGAACCAATATTGACAATGCATGGTCCACCACATTTTTAGAGCATAAAAAACCTCTAAGCACTCAAGTTTCTATATGACTAATTTTGGAAAAAAAATAAACCAATAACCATACATAATAAATGTGTCTTTCTTGAATATTTTTTCTATAGCCATGATTTTACTAACAAAATGCATGTCTCTAAATAATGAACTATTAAGTTTTTGTTAAAAATTTAATATCCTAGTAACATGGGAAGGAACAGAATGGGATAGATGCTCATGAAGCAATACTTTATTTTTTTAAATTGACTTTGAAAAGGCCCATGATATGGTCAAGTTTCCCTTCATCCTAGTCACGCTTAAGGCTCTTGACATTGTCCCCTTGTTCCCTAGAGCCATGGAAAATATTCTTAGAAGAAATGATGTATCTCTCCATCAACATATATAAATAAGAAGAAGTAGGGATAATCCATTATATTTGACAAGGAACCCTGTTGGTACTTGAAATTTATGTGATGGTAATAGAAGCCTTGGTCTACTTGATCTTTCAAATTATATGTTAATGTTTGATTAAATACATACCTCTCCCTAAACAAGGTATCAAGTAGTTTGTCACTGGGAATTTTGATAATGGTTTATTTCTCACCATTAGAGAGGAATATAAATTAATGATCAATGCAACGGACTATATTTATATATTTTATTTATACTACGAGTCCAAAATTCAATGGGCCAAAACTCAATGTCACAAATTAGGCCCTCAAGACCTTTCTGGTTGGATCACATATTGGGGTTGGATTTCTTAGGCTTCCTTTTGTGTTTTAGGCATCCTCCAAATAGATGTGGTAGATTTTCATCCAAAGAGATAAAAAGAAAAAGAAAAATTGGCACACTGAGATAATGCCCATGGTTGCAGTTTGTTTATGGGTCCTAAATCCCTTGATTCAACAGTAGCAACCAAACCCGCCACCGAGGCCCAATTAGACTTTACAGTGTTTAATAATGGAATGGTTCTCCAGATCTTGCGATCCAGACAATTTATCGATGGGATTTATGTTTTCTTGTGAAGGCTCTTCCTTCAGTTCAAACTATCTCTTTTTGTATTTTCTCTTGGGTGGGACCGATATGAGATGTAATCCGGTATAAAACAACTTGGCAACAAAAAATGACTAAGTTCTAACTACTAGGGAAGAGGCTTAACTTGGGATAACCTAATGCTTAAGCATGCAGACAACAATTTTATACCACATGCCTAGTACTAATACATTATCCATGTGAGCATCCAATTACTGTCCGAGAAACTAATTACCAGAAAGAAAACACATATGCGATAAGACAGTGGAAAGAAAAATAATTCACCTACTTAATCATCCATCACATAATAACACCACGATTCATCTTCATCATTAAAGTAAAGAAAAACAAAATATTGCACTAGATAACTTGACAATAGATTAAATAGATCTTACTCATTACAACATCATTCATGAAATGAGATAGGAAATAGTTCTTCTCCATGTCCAATCACTTGCATTTGATGAAAATAAATTTGTCTCTGGTCCAGAAGGACTTCTCTATTAACGGTAGCTCGAAAATAATTCTTGAAAAAACCAAAACAAAATATTTTATTTCAACAACCATCGACCTTTAACTAATTGGTCGATGCTCTTATTTATAATGTAAAATTAACTAAAAATAATGGCTAAGTGTAGTTTAAACAAAAAACAACTTGCCACATAGCGTTCTCTCCTAACAGTTTTCCAACAATCGTCTCAAGATATCCCTTTGAAAGGGTGACTTTTCTCATACTCTGACCAACTGATAAACAACTCCTCACAGGTTTGGGCCCATGGAAATCTATGTTTTTCCATCGGATCCACGTAAATTCCTCTGACCTCCACTGCATGCACTCGATACTTCACTAGACTTGTGTTTAACTGATGTAGCACAGTTTGAGATCTAATTGAATGTTCCATAAATCTTTTCACTTGTCCTGGCGTTGTGTCGGTTACCTTCTCTAGCTCTTCAGCCCATACTAAATCTTGCTTGGTATGGGATTCAACTATGTTTCACAAGTCGACAAAGTCATCGGGGGTTCTCAACTCTGGGAGTCTGATATCCTTCATCGCCCATTGATCTTTGGATTCAGTTTCTCTCGGATTTCTTGGCGAAGTTACGAAGCCGATTTTTCTCGACAGTCGGAGGGATATTTCCTGGAAATTGGAATCAAAATCGTTTAGAAGTTGCTTATAGAATAATGCTCAACAATATATATGAGAAGCGTAAACGGGAAGAAAACAGAATGATGCATACTTGTAAATATCGCTAAGTCTAGTTGTTTGATACTTATGCGATCTCTGCAACCTTTTGGATTACCTGCACTGTCTCTATTAGTGCCACCATTTTTCTTTAGTTAAGGTGTGTTACATCCGCATGTCATAGCATGATAGATCAGGTATGAAAAACATGAGAGTCAAAGTCATGCCGGTGGCCGGTTGGCCCTTGGGGTCGGGAAAGGATGTCAGAACTGAACATGTGCCACAAGTACGAGTAAGTTCCAAAAATATCGGATACTTTCATAAGAGAAGTCGTTAAATGATTCAAATCGAAGCAGGTTGCTTAAACATAAATCGCATCAACAAGTGCATCAACCATCATTAGCTCATTATGGAGGCTGGGGGAAATGAAAGGAATCGAGATGATCATACCACACATCCTCCGCAATTCTTATCGACTGCATATCAAACACCTCGGATCATGTCATCGCAAGGATGTGACACAATAATTCTTTTTAAAACATCCTGTCGCAAGGCATTCAGTGTCCCCTGGCACATTTCGGCTCATTTCCCTGCTCTATTATAAATTCTAGAGGTTTTGTAAGCATTCTACTCACCAACCTATCTTGTGTGCCATTGATAACTCATCTCGTGAGCTCACTTCGATCAAATTCTTTTCATTGGGCCTTTATCAAGACATCCACACATAAGGTGGATACGTTGTCGCACCATGGGATCTCCTCAAAACACAAGATGAGGCCTAGGAGGCATCCGAAGTGCCAGGCCTGAGCCACAAAATGCCTAGGACTCATTCTTGTTCGCAGCGAGTGTTCCCAAGGCTTCAAAGGGAGATTCCTACCTTTGCACGGAAACGATGGTATCGCCCCGTGCTAAGGCCGAAGTGGAGGAAGTTGCATTGGAAGGACACAAGTTGGAAGTCACGCTTCCTCAAAAGCAGATACTGCGGAGGAGAGGAAGGCCCAGGAAGAATAAAGAGGTGGGAGGGGAAAACCAAATCCCGATGAGTCGCACGCATGATCAGCTGCTGAGGAATTCCTAATGCGCACTATCCGACTAGAGTCGGTCGAAACCACAAGTCGAGGAAGTGGAATCTAAATGAGAAGGACAAAAGCCTCAATTTCTAGTGTTCGAGCACCTAGCCAGTAGCTAGAGCAAGCACAACTCACCATAGCTGAACTCTACCAGGAAAATAGAGAACTATGATGGCAGTTGGCGGAAAAGACCCTTGAGGTGGTAGCACCTCAAGGTCGTGAAGGGAATGCAACCTGGCTCAAGAGGAAACTTCAAGAGGCACAAGATACGATCGTGCAGTTGCACGAGGTGTAAAGAGCGTTGGAAGAAAAAAATATGAAAACCCCTCAAGGAACACGAAGTAGTCGAGAAGAAATTCTGCGCGCAGAAGAGGCATGATTGTCGAACTTTTTTTACAATCTCAGACACGACGCATAACTTTGATAATTTTCCCTTTTGTAAGGAGATTTTCATTTTCTTAATGTAACCGGGTTGGTTGGCCAAAAGATGTAGATAGTGTCTACTGTATGTAGCTTGATCTTGATGACAATCTAATATATATATAAATTCTCGAAATTTTGATGAACATGATCTGGTTATTGCGATTGAATGCATCAACTTCTTGTTTGTCTATGAACTCCCTATGTGTTTGGTCCACATATTTTCCTGTCTTATTTGGAATGTACTTTTACGTTATTCGGACAAACCGTATTTCTTCTAAGGCAGCCTAGAATTCATGATCAGTGGTACCGTTACAGCACAACTAGTTTGGTACATATGACATCGAAGACCGGTGACCTAGTTTGCGGGTAATAGTTAGGTTCTGGACTTTGTTCAAAATGAACGATCTAAGCTAAACCTGGGACTGTCGATGCTGAAAAGACACTAGGGAATTGATGCTCGAGGGTAAAATTATTATGTTCTCTATGGATTTACTTTATCAAAAATTCACCAATGTCGAAATGGTTCGAGAATCAATCATCGATGATTCCTTTAATTCTTTGCTAACGTTTACTCCCTTTTCCCTTCGCCGATGCCGAATGAAATCGGTTATCTGCGGCTTCCTTGTGTAATTTTCATCACGAAAGAAAACTCCATTCTGTCGATGCCGACGAATATCGATAATCGGCGACCTTGGTTTTCTCGAGTAATTTTCTTTCATCTTCAATTCTTTCGGGTGCCAAATTTTGGACTCGTCGGGTGAAATGATTTAGTGGTTGATTCTTTAATTAAATATTAGTCCTTTTAAGTTATGATGGTTTTCACATGTGCAAGTAGGCTTTTAAAGACTTAATGAGAATTAAAAAATGATAAGCAAAGGAAACATTTTTCATACTGAAGTCAAATTAGACAATGCCAAAAGATTAAGTGGTACCTAAAAATTAAAATTTGACATAGACATTTTAGGGTGTGTTGAGTGCTCAAGAAATGGCGATTCACTGGGCGAAAGCAAAATCTTTGTTCTTCCTTCATGCTCGGTTGATACGAAAGTTGGTGGAGAACATTACTAGTTTTAAATCAGAACCTCTTTTACCCTTACATTTGAAATCGTTCGATTGATGCTTTCGGCCCTGCTTGTGGGGTTTTCAACCTTTATTCCTCCTTCGTTTCCTATAACCCTGACTCATGCCCTTTTTGACAAAAATATAGTAAAGTATTCACTGGCCTAAAGCCTTTAGTTACCTTTAATCATTTTCTATGGTGTTTCTCTACTGCCAGTGAGTGTCCATAGCCCTGACGGAGTCACTTCGACATCACAGACCTTGCTTCGTTGCCAAGGAGCATCCATAACCCTGATGGAGATATCTCCATACCATCTCCTACTGTTCACTATGATCATAATATCAATTTTATTTCGGCATGATACCCTCAGCAAGTGGGAGAGGATGATGTCTGTTTATTTTGCAAAGTGAGATGGTTAAGGTGGATCCTTTACTAGATTTGTCTTTGGGGTTCATGTAGTCCTTTCTAGCTTTCATTCTTTCCCTTAAGGTCTTACCGAACCACTAAGAAGACACTTCAGACATTTCTTCGAAGTTGTTCATTTGTGCATGTTAGATAGAGGACTCTTCAAAGCAACCACAAGTTCCTCAATATTTCTTGTGTTTGTATGTGACCGATCAGTTAGGAACAAAGTTTGCTATGTTGCATGATTTAAGGTCGACCATTGTCTTGCTAAACACAACTTTCAAAAGTGCAGAAATCCAGAAAGCAAAAGAAAACAACAAAAATGCATTTTGCAATCATGAAAACACTCATACAAAACAAAACATATATATATATATATATTGTTTGAGGGCTTGGCCATTTACTAGGAGGGCGTTAGGTTCCCCCCTCAAATTCTGTAACTGATAAGTGCTTGCCCCAATCTTCTCAGCCACATGGAAATGTCCAAGCCACAGATTTTGAAACTTAGAATGATTCCCTTTTGGCTCATTTTCTCTATCCCATTTTAGGACTAAGTCTCCTACTTCAAAATGTTTCTCTTTAGCCTTATTCTTATCAAACCATATTTTCACTATCTCTTGGTGAGCTATAAATTTTGAATTAGCCTTTTCTCTCTCTTCTTCTAGCATGAGAAGAGTACCAATTCTTTGTTGTATGACCGATGAGGGTTCCCCGCTGGAAACTTAGGCAATTTGAAGAGATGGAAGATAAAACCCATTTAGGAGAATGGCTTCCTGCCCGTAAACCTGAAAGTACAGGGAATTTCCTATAGCTTCCTTGGGTGTGACCCTATCGGCCCACAAAGCGTTATGGAGTAGATCATGCCAATTCCTTTGGTTGTCTGCAACCGTCTTCTTTAATATTCTCACTAGGTTTTTATTAGTTGATTCTGACACCCTGTTTCCCCGTGGATAATAATTTGCAGAGTACCTAATTATGATTCCTTTGTCCAGAGCAAACTCTGTCAATAGAGTGGAAGAAAAATAAGATGCATTATCGAAAACTAGAACAGAAGGGACACCAAACCTTGTGATCAGCTGTTGTTCTATGAATTGGATCACCACCTTCTCGTTTACATGGGTCAGAGGGATGGCCTCTACCCACTTCGTGAAATAATTGGTGGAAGTAAGTATATACTTGTGTTGTTTCGAAGAACTGGGTGTAATTTCTCCTCTGATATCCAACCCCCATTGCTCAAAATGCCTAGAGACATTCACTAGTTGGAGTGGGACTGCTGCTTTCTTCTCCCCCCCAACGCTTATTTGACAAATTTTACAATTCCTAGCATAGGTGTGGGTGTATTTGAACAAGGTGGGCCAATAATAGCCAGCTCTCAGTATCTTATGAGCTGTGGTGTTTCCTGCGAAATGTCCACCGACAGGGCCATCATGGAGCTTCTTCAAAACTTTATCTGCATCTTCACGTTCGATACATATTAAGAGTACCCCATCATAATTAATCCAAAAGAGTACCGAATTTATGAGGCGATATTGTGTAGACTTTAACCTGAGAGCTTTCCTTTCCCTAGGGTTGAGATTTTATGGACAAGTCCCATGGTGTAGGAGATAAGTTAAATTCTCATACCAAGAATCTGTCTCTGGGGAAATGTATGAAGTTACCACACCATAATGCCATTTCATTATCCCATCCAGAATCTTCATTTACTTGGTCCTGGGCTTTAGCTGCGAGTTTGCACAACCCTTTCCCTTTAACTAGTTTGCAGGTTTTATATCTAGATCAAATTCTTGGACCACTACCATCCAGTTCCCTCTTCTTTCCCCCATCTCTTGTTGAGTAAACAAGGATCGGAACACAGGGTGAGGCACAATCACTTTGGTGTGGTTCTTGAGGATGTAACACCTGAAGTGCTTTGCTACCTTATATACTGCATAGGCCTTTTATCAACAAAAGGATAATTAAGTTCGTATCCCTGGAGATCACTGCTCATGAACGACACCAGAGCTTCGTTGTTGTCATCATCCTTCTGAGTCAATACTGCAACTAACCACTAACCGAAGGTGAAAGTATAGAGGAATAAATCCCTATTGAAATCGGGACTTCGTAACATGGGGGCCTTGGATATAACAGTTTTAATATTGATGAAATCATCCTTCCGTTCATCATCCCGCTTAAATTTGACATCTTTGCGAATCATCTTTTGTAAGGGTTTGATAGTTTCCGCGAAATCGGGAGTGAATTTCCTCACGAAATTGATTTGCTCAAAAAAATACTACATAGATTTCTTGTTGTGAGGCAAAGGGAGTTGAGATATGGCCTTAATCCTTTCTAGGTCAATGCGAATGCCTGCTTGAGATATAATGTGGCCTAGTAGCTTACCTTCCTCGACGTTGAAAATGGTTTTCTTAGGATTTAAGGATATATTGTATCTCCTACACCTTTCAAAAATCCGAGTTAAGTGTTGGATGTGCTCTTCTCTGTTATTTGAATACACATTTGCGTAATCCAGATACACTACCACACACTTGTTGACTAGTCCCCAAAACACTACGTCCATTGCCCTTTGGAAGGTTTCCCCTACGTTGATTAACCAAAATGGCATGTGTTTATAAGCAAAGGTTCCCCACTTGGTTCAGAAGGTAGTTTTCAAACGATCTTCCTCTGAAACCAAGACTTGGTTGTAAATTGAGAAATCATCCAGTAGAGAGAAAATCTCTGAGCCAGACACAGTCTGCAGGAGTTTCTCCATTCGCGGGACTGGGTAATTGTCCTTTTCTGAAGCTCTGTTGAGGTTCCTAAAATCTGTGCATAAGCGAATTTCTCCACACTTTTTTCTCACGGGAATCAGATTTGCTACCCATGCGGAATGCCATATGGAAGATGATCTTGGCATCTAAAAGTTTCTTTAATTCCTGATACATAAGAGGTTCCAGGTATGTGTGATACTTTTGGAGCTTTTGTTGGAAGGGGTTCACCTCAGATTTTAACGATATAGTGTGTTGAATGATACAGGTGTCATAAGTTTTTAGATCTCGGTAGAACCATGCGAATACATATTTATATTGTCTGAACAGTTTGAGATAAGATTTTATTTCCTCTTTAGATATAGTCTTGTCGAGATTCACATTCTTTTAGTTTTCCGGGGTTCCAAGATTTATAACTTCATGCAGGGGACATGAGCTACCAGTCTTTTCATTTTTAGGCCCCCTAAATCATTCTTTCAGGTCAAATAGATTTTCCAGATTAACTATCCCTTTCAGGATGGTGTGAGATTTCGATCTGTCAGTAGGTTGACCTGTCCAAGGATCGGTTTCTGTCGATTTCTCCTAGAATACTTCATCGTTAATGGACAAATCTTTGAAATTGTCTTGGTTAGTTAGGAAGTTTATGATCTGTTCATCCCCTTCAAATACTTTCCAATTAGAAATGGTTTTAGGCACCAATGGTTTGTAGAGTAGTTCCATAGTGAATCAGGAGGCTTCATAATCTTCTAGAGGTGACAGCCTTGAAGTAGTTGTGGCCAAGGAATCAGGAAGAATATTCTTTGCTCTGGGGATCACGGTGATATTGAAAGCTTCAAAATGCTCTATTAACCTATGTACTTCCTGCTAATAATTCTTTAGGTGTAGGGAATTTCAATGTATAGTATTCCTTACTTGTCTAACGATAATATTCGAGTCTCCAAAAACTTTCAATTCTTTGATGTTTAAGTCTATGACTTTCTTTAACCCATGTACTAGAGCTTCATACTCGATGGTGTTATTGGTGCATTCGAATTCTAGTCTATAGGACAAGAAATGACGTTTATCTTTTGGATCAATGAGGATGCACTCTGCCCCTGATCCTTCCTAAGATTTAGATCCATCAAAGTATATGGTCCAAATTTGTGAACGACAATCGCCCTTTTCCTCTTTCTTATTACTTTATTGCTCCTCTATATTTTTTTTCGTAATCTCCAGCACAAGGTCTTGACAGAAGAGGGTGACCTTTGTCGGTATCAGTGATATCTTTTGTAAAAATATTTCATAGTTTTGAGTGAGAGGGACATCGGATAAGAGAGGAGAAAATTTCCCGAACTGGGAATCGCAGGAATAATTGCCCAAAATGGGGAAATTTGCAGATGAGGGTTCGTTCAGGGTTTCTAAATCAGTGACTGTATGTTTCAGGTATCTCTCCCTATCGATTCTGATCATATTCTTGTATCCCTTCAGTGGTAGCCAAAGGTGTTCCCAATCTGTACTAAAGTACCCGTTTAACTTCTCAAACCAATCTCGACTTAGTAATAACCCATAGGCCTTTGGGATGTCTACTACAATGATGTCAATCACTTTCACAAACTTAGGATGGGTCGCTATCCTGATCATTACATCTATGAGTTCCCCATGACTTTGACCTGGGTTCTGTCTAGTTGTATCACGTTTTTATCGCTCTTAAGAGGAACGACATTTAATTTTTTGCAAATAGACAAGGGCATAACGTTGGAAGATGCTCCCAAATATACCAAACAATTGTGGAGGTTCCTGTTGAAGACTTCAAACATTAAGATAAATGGTGGGACAAAATGTTTTCGCTTCTTATCTTCTGAGCATATATTCATAGTTCGTTTATTTACTAGATCTGTGGAAGTTAGATTTCTTTGTTGCTCATTGCTTGTCATAGGGTGTTCTACTTTCTCAAAAATTCGTCGATGACAAAATTCTTCGGGAATCGACCATCGACGATTCTTTTCTTTCTTTGCTAATGTTTACTCCCTTTGCCTTTCTCTGATGCTGAATGAAATCGGCTATCGATGGCTTCCTTTTGTAATGCTTGTCATGAAAGAAAACTACATTCTGTTGACGCCGATGAAGATCAACGATTGGCGACCTCAGTTTTCTCGAGTGATTTTCTTTCATCTTCAATTCTTTCGGGTGCCGAATTTTGGACTCGTCGGGTGAAATGCTTTAGTGGTTGATTCTTTAATTAAATTTTAGTCCTTTTAAGTTATGATGGTTTTCACATGTCCAAGTAGGCTTTTAAAGACTTAATGATAATCAAAAAATGATAAGCAAAGACAACATTTTTCATACTGAAGTCGAATTAGACAATGCCAAAAGATTAAGTGGTACCCAAAAAGTAAAATTTGACATAGAATTTTTAGGGTGTGTTGAGTGCTCAACAAATGGTGATTCACTGGGAGAAAGAAGAATCTGTGTTCTTCCTTCATGCTCGGATGATACGAAATATGGTGGAGAACCTTACTGGTTTTAAATCAGAGCCTCTTTTACCCTTACATTTGAAATCCTTCGGTTGATGCTTCTAGCCCTGCCCGTGGGGTTTTTAACCTTTATTCCTCCTTTGTTTCCTGTAACCTTGACTCATGCCCTTTTTGACAAAAATCTAGTAAAGTATTCACTGGCCTGAAGCCTTTAGTTACCTTTAATCATTTTCTATGGTGTTTCTCCGCTCCACCGAGCATCCATAGCCCTGGCGGAGTCACCTCGACATCACAGACCTTGCTCTGCTTCCAGCGAGTGTCCATAGCCCCGATGGAGATATCTGCATACCCTCTCCTACTATTCACTCTTTTGATAATATCAATTTTATTTCGGCATGATGCCCTGAGAGAGTGGGAGAGGATGGTGTATGTTTATTTTGCAAAGTCATATGGTTAATGTGGATCCCTTACTAGCTTTGTCTTTGAGGTTCATGTAGTCCTTTCCAACTTTCATTCTTTCCCTTAAGGTCTTACCGAACCACTAAGAAGACACTTCATACATTTCTCTGAATTTGTTCATTTGCGTAGGTTAGATAGAGGACTCTTCAAAGCAACCGCAAGTTCCTCAACGCTTCTTGTGTTTGTATGTGAGCGATGAGTTAGGAACAGAGTTTGCTATGTCGCATGATTTAAGGTTGACCATTGTCTTGCTAAACACAACTTTCAAAAGCGCAAAAATAAAGAAAGCAAAAGAAAACAACAAAAATGCATTTCACAATCATGAAAACACTCATACAAAACAAAACCATATTTATTTATTTATTTTTATTTTTTTTATTATTGGAAATATTGTTTGAGGGCTTGGCCATTTAATGGGAGGGCGTCAGGTTCCCCCTCAGATTTTGTAACCGATAAGTGCCTGCCCCAATCTTCTCAGCCACCTGGAAAGGTCCAAGCCACAAATTTTGAAACTTAGAATGCTTCCATTTTGGCTCATTTTCTCTGTCCCATTTTAGGACTAAGTCTCCTACTTCAAATTTTTTTCTCTTTGGCCTTATTCTTATCAAACCATCTTTTCATTATCTATTGGTGAGATAGAAATTTTGAATTATCCTTTTCTCTCTCTTCTTCTAGCATGAGCATAGTATCAATTCTTTGTTGTATGACAGATGAGGGTTCCTCGCTAGAATCTTGGTCTAGTTGAAGAGATGGAAGATAAAGCCCATTTGGGAGAATGGATTCTTGCCTGTAAACCAGAAATTATGGGTAATTTCCTATAGCTTCCTTGGGTGTGACCCTATCGGCCCACAGATCGTTATGGAGTAGATTATGCCAATTCCTTTGGTTGTATGTAACTATCTTCTTTAATATTCTCACTAGGTTATTATTAGTTGATTCTTCCACCCCGTTTCCCCGTGGATAATAATTTGCAGAGTACCCACTTATGACCTTTGTCCAGAAAAAACTTTTTCAATAGAGTGGAAGAAACATAAGTTGCATTATCAAAAACTAGAACAGAAGGGACACCAAACCTTGTGATCAGTTGTTGTTCTATGAATTGGATCATTACCTTCTCATTTACATGAGTCAGAGGGATGGCCTCTGCCCACTTCGTGAAATAATCAGTGGCAGTAAGTATATACTTGTGTTGTTTTGAAGAACTGGGTGTAATTTCTCCTATGATATCCAACCCCCATTTCTCAAAAGGCCTAGAGACAGTCATTGGTTGGAGTGGGATTGTTTCTCTCTTCTCCCTCCCAATGCGTATTTGACAAGTTTTATAGGTCCTAGCGTAGGTGTGGGCATATTTGAACAAGGTGGGCCAATAATAGCCAGCTCTTAGTATCTTATGAGTGGTGGTGTTTCCTGCAAAATGTTCACTGGTAGGACCATCATGGAGCTCCTTCAGAACTTTGTCTACATCTTCACGTTCGAGACATCTTAAGAGTACCCCATCATAATTAATCCGAAAGAGTACCGAATTTATGAGGCAATATTGTGCAGACTTTAACCTGAGAGCTCTCCTTTCCCTAGGGTTGAGCTTTTTTGGACAAGTCCCATGGTGTAGGAGATAATTTAAATTCTCATACCAAGACTCTAGCCCTAGGGAAATGTATGAATCTTGACCACACCATAATTCCATTTCATTCTCCCATCCAAAATATTCATTTACTTGGTCCTAGGCTTCAACTGCGAGTTTGCACAACCCTTTCCCTTTAACTAGTTTGCATGTTTTATATCTAGATCAAATTATTGGACCACTACCATCCAGTTCCCTCTTCTTTCCCCCATCTCTTGTTGAGTAAACAAGGATCAGACCGCAGGGTGAGGCACAATCACTTTGGTATGGTTCTTGAGGATGTAAGACCTAAAGTGATTTACTGCCTTATATACCACATAGGTATGTTTATCAACAATAGGATAATTAAGTTCGGCTCCCTAGAGAATAGTGCTCGTGAACGATACCGAAGCCTCATTGTTGTCATCCTTTTGATTCAATACTACAGCTAACGACTAGTCGGAGGTGAAAGTATAGAGGAAGAAATCCCTATTGAAATTGGGACTTCGTAACACGTGGGCCTTGGATATAGCAGTTTTAATATTGCTGAAAGAATCCTTTCGTTCATCATCCCACTTAAATTCTACATCTTTGCGAATCATCTTTTGTAAGGGTTTGATAGTTTCCGCGAAATCAGGAGTGAATTTCCTAACGAAATTGATTTGCCTGAAAAAAAACTGCATAGCTTTCTTATTGTGAGGCAAAGGGAGTTGAGCTATGGCCTTAATCCTTTATAGGTATATGTGAATGCCTGCTTGAGATATAATGTGGCCTAGCATCTTACCTTCCTTGACGTTGAAAATAGTTTTCTTGGGATTTAAGGATATACCATATCTCCTACACCTTTCGAATATCTAAGTTAAGTGTTGGATGTGCTCTTCTCTGTTCTTTGAATACACAGTTATGTCATCTAGATACACTACCACACACTTGTTGATTAGTCCTCAAAACACTACATTGATTTCCCTTTGGAAGGTTTTCCCTATGTTGATTAACCCAAAGGTCATGCGTTTATAAGAGAAGGTTCCCCACTTGGTTCGAAAGGTAGTTTTCAAACAATCTTCCTCTGAAACCAGGACTTGGTTGTAACTTGAGAAACCATCCAGTAGAGAGAAAATCTCTTAGCTAGACACGGTCTGCATGAGTTGATCCATTGGAGGGACTGGGTAATTTTCCTTTTCTGAAGCTCTGTTGAGGTTCCTAAAATCTACGCATAAGCGAATTTCTCCAGACTTTTTTCTCACAGTAACCATATTTTCTACCCACGTGGAATGCCTAACCAGGAAGATGATCTTGGCATCTAAATGTTTCTTTAGTTCCTCATACATGAGAGGTTCAAGGGATGGGTGATACTTTCAGAGCTTCTGTTGGAAGGGTTTCACCTCATGTTTTAACGGTATAGTGTGTTGAATGATACAAGTGTCATAAGTTTTCAGATCTCGGTAGGACCATGTGAAGACATCTTGATATTGTATGAACAGTTTGAGATAAGATTTTCTTTCCTCTTTAGATATAGTCTTGTCGAGATTCACATTCTTTGGGTTTTCCGGGGTTCTGAGATTTATAGTTTCAAGCAAGGGACAACAAATACAGGTCTTTGCCTTTTTAGGCTCCCTAAATTGTTCTTTCAGGTCAAACATATTTTCCAAATTAGCTATCCCTTTCGCGATGGTGTGAGATTTTGATCTATCAGTAGGTTGACCTGTCCGAGGATCAGTTTTTGTCAATTGCTCATGGAATACTTCATCGTCAATGGCCAAATCTTTGAAATTGTCTTGGTTAGTCAGGAAGTTTATGATATGTTGATCCCCTTCAAAGACCTTCCAATTAGAAATGTTATTAGGCATCGATGGTTTGTAGAGTAGTTCCACAGTGAATCGGGAGGCTTCATAATATTCTAGAGGTGACAGCCTTGAAGCAACTATGGCCAATGAATCATCAAGGATATTCTTTGCTCTGGGGATTGTGGTGATATTGAAAGCTTCAAAATGCTCTATTAACCTATGTACTTCCTGCTGATAATTATTTAGGTGAGGGGAATTGCAATGTATAATATTCCTTACTTGTCTAACGATAATCTCCGAGTCTCCAAAAAATTTTGATTCTTTGACGATTAAGTCTATGGATTTCTTTAACCCTTGTACTAGAGCTTCATACTCGATGGTGTTATTGGTGCATTTGAATTCTAGTCTACAGGACATGAAATGAAGTTTACCTTTTGGATCAATGAGGATGCACCCTGCTCCTAATCCTTCCTGCGATTTAGATCCATCAAAGTTTATGGTCCAAATTTGTGAATGACAATCGCCCTTTTCCTCTTTCTTATGACTTTCTTTCTCCCTTATATTTTTTTTCGTAATCTCTAGCACAGGGTCTTGACAGATATCGAGAATATCTCTTGAAAAAACATTTCAAAGTTTTGAGTGAGAGGGACATCGGATAAGAGAGGAGAAAAGTTATCGAAGTGGGAATCACAGGAATAATTGCCCAACACGGGGAAATATACAGATGAGGGTTCGTTTAGGGTTTCTAGATCAATGACTATATGTTTTAGGTATCTCTCCCTGTTGATTATGATCATATTCTTGTATCCCTTCAGTGGTAGCCAAAGCTGTGACCAATCTTTACTAAAGTACCCGTTTAACTTCTCAGACCAATATTGACTTAGTAATAACCCATAGGCCTCTGGGATGTCTACTACAATGATGTCAATCACTTGCACAAACTTGGGATGTGTCATTATCCTAATCATTACATCTCTAAGTTCCCCCATGACTTTGACCTAGGTTATGTCTAGTTGTATCTCATGTTTATCGCTCTCTAGAGTAACGGCATTTAATTTTTTGCAAATAGACAAGGGCATAACGTTGGAAGATGCTCTTGAATCTACCAAACAATTGTGGAGGTTCCTGTTGAAGACTTCAAACGTTAAGAGAAACGGTGGTACAAAAGGTTTTCCCTTCTTATATTCTCAGCAGGTATTCACAGTTGGTTTATTTACTAGATCTGTGGTTGCTTCTCATTACTTTTCGTGGGGTGTTCTACTGATTTCAATGCTAGTAGCAGGAAATATTTTTGTTGAGGGATTCTGCATATGTCCATAACCGATATATTAGCCTTCAAATTCTTCAGATCTTCAACTACGTTGTACTCCAGTTTGGTAGATTCTCGCATATGGATGCTAATAGGGTTCTTATGGGGAGAAAAAGGTACTTTCGGGTGATCGGGATTTGAACTTTCCCCTGACGTTTGAGTGTTAGTAGGACCCTTTGAGATAGGAGGACCTTTACTTCTAGTTTTCATGACAGAGATCTCTACAGGTGGTTCTTGAACCTAAAATAGGTCATCGAAAGGCATAATTAGATTAGGATCCCATATCAACATGGTTGTATCTTCTGGTGGGTCAATCTCTTCCTGGTCAGCAACATTCATAACCAAACTGCTTGGTTGTTCACTTAGGGAAACCTCGTCTAAAAACCGGTTGGCCATCAAATTCATGGCATGCACCCACTGAGGGAAACCTCTTTCAGAATGGTTCTCCTGGTTATAAGTACAGAAAGAATCAAATGCGACATTCCCTAGATCGATATTCAAGTTAGCTGGGGGAGGTTCAATATCTTTGAATGATGGGTTTCTTTTAAAGAAAGTCTTATAGGGCCTTTGGCCTTGGTTTCCTTCCCCTACGTTTCTATTCATGTCTATGATCTCGTTCGATAATTTATTAACCATGCATTGTAGATCTTCTATGTGTCCATTACCCTTGTCGGGAGTCTGTTCTGCTTGTTTCCTTGGCGGTCTAGTCAGAAGGAGTCCTATCTTGGGAGGAGGTTGAAATTCTTTATTAACTAAAGAGACCTGACCTTATTTGCACCCTTTCATATGGAATTCTATAGTTTTAGCTTCTTTAAAATTCTCAGCTAAGGTTCGTTTGGCAGCCCTCTTCACAAACATGGAAATAGAAGCTGGGAGCACATTAGCGTATACTTCGATTTGAAACTCCTGAGTTGGTTTGGCTTTGGGATGGAATTTTTTTAATATGGTCATGAATATTTGATTGAAATCTTTAACCTTCTCTTTCAAACTCATGGTGGCATAGAACAAGTCATCCATCAAAGCTCCCGTGGTAGTCTCTTCTACAAATTTATCTAGAAAATATTTTTGAAACTTTGTCCAGCTAGTTATGGATCCTACAGGTAAGTTAAAATACCATGTGGAGGATGAGTTCTCAAAAGTGTAGGGGAACAACCTGCAAACTACGTATTCATGCTGGAAATTTATAAGCCTGATCGCTAGTATAAATTTCTTGATATAATCTTTAGGAAATCCTGAGGTTTCGGGATCAAACTTAGGAAGTAACTTCTCTGGATGTCGGGGAAGGTTATGGAATGGTCCTGGGAGGGCCAAAGTGTCTTTGGCCAACCAGGGTTGATTTTTCATAGGTGGGTTCCCCCTTTCTTCATTATGGTCATTGTTGCATTCCATATCTTCAGACTCTGAGTTAAACTTCTCCTCTTCCGAAAAATCATCTGGTTTAGAAACGTCGTTGGTTGGCGTTTTGGGTATTAGATCAAGAGGATCTTGGATTTTCGTGATTACGAAATCTATTAAGTCTTCTACTGTGTTCACAAAAACTTCATCATGAGTATTGACCATGGGCATACTTATCTTTTTTCTTTGAGGAAGTATCAGAGCTAAGGAAAATGCACCGATCTGTCGGGCATATGCTCTTGTGATTCTACTGAATTGATTTAATTCCTCGTGAGGAAGAGCGTAAGGTATTTCAGGGTGAAAATATTCTTCCTCGGGCTGAGGTGAGTTACGCATTTCAGGAGTACTCAGTGTGTGTGGGTTGTCTTGGGAATGACTATCCATGCATGTGGGTTGTTTTGAATCTATAGGCTATTTGAAAGACTATGTAAAATATATATCCAACCATTCATTCTCAGTCCCTCCTTCTAGCGTCAGTTCTGTTGATGGGTCCTAAATCCATTGATTCAACAGTAGGAACCAAACCCTCCACTGAGGCCTAATTAGACTCTGCAACGTTTAATAGTGGAATGGTTCTCCAGATCTTGCAATCCGACCAATTTATCAACGTGTTTTATGTTTTCTTGTGAAGGCTCTTCCTTCAGTTCAGACTATCTCTTTTTGTATTTTCTCTTGGGTGGGACTGATATGAGATGTAAGCTAGTATAAACCAACTTGGAAACAAAAAAGGACTAAGTTCTAACTACTGGGGAAGAGGATGAACTTGGGATAACTCAATGCTCAAGCATGCAGATTACAATTTTATACCACAGGCCTAGTACTAATACACTAACCATGTGAGCATCCAATTACTATCTGAGAAATTAATTACCAGAAAGAAAACACATATGCGATAAGACAATGGAAAGCAAAATAATTCACCTACTTAATCATCCATCACATAATAACACCACGATTCATCTTCATCATTAAAGTAAAGAACAACAAAATATTGCACCAGATAACTTGACAATAGATTAAATAGATCTTACTCATTACAACATCATTCATGAAATGAGATAGGAAATAGTTATTCTCCACGTCCAATCACATGCATTTGATGAAAATAATTTTGTCTCTGGTCCAGAAGGACTTCTCTATTAACGGTAGCTAGGAATTAATTCTTGACAAAACTAAAACAGAAGAGTTTCTTCCAATAACCATTAACCTTTAACTAATTGGTCGATGCTCTTATTTATAATGTAAAATTAACTAAAAATAACAGCCAAGTGTAGTTTAAACAAAACAAAACTCGCTACGTGGCGTTCTCTCCTAACATTTTTCCAACAGTCATCTCAAGATATCCCTTCAAAAGGGTGACTTTTCTCATACTCTGACCAACTGATCAACAAATCCTCACAGGTTTGGGCCCATGGAAGCTGCGTAAATTCCTCTGACCTCCACCGCATGTGCTTGGTACTTCACTAGACTGGTGTTTAACTGTTGTAGCACAGTCCGAGCTCTAATCAGATGTTGCATAAATCTTTTCACTTGTCCTAGCGTTGTGTCGGTCACCTTCGCTATCTCTCTAGCCCATAATAAATCTTGCTTGGTATGCGATTCAACTATGTTTCACAAGTCGACGAAGTCGTCAGGGGTGCCGAATCTGGGAGTCTGATATCCTTCATTGCCTGCTGATCTTCGAATTCAGTTTCTCTCAGATTTCTTGGTGAAGTTATGAAGCTGATTTTTCTTGATAGTCGGAGGGATATTTCCTACAAATTGGAATTAAAATCGTTTAGAAGTTGCTTACAAAACAATACTCGGCAATATATATGAAAAGCGTAAACAGGAAGAAAATAGACTAATGCATACCTGTAAATCTCACTAAGTCTAGTTGTTTGATACTTATGTGATCACTACAACCTTTTGGATTACCTGCACCATCTCTGTTAGCGCTATCATTTTTCTTCAGTTAGGGTGGGTTACATCCACATGTCATAGCATGATATATCAGGTACGAAAAACATGAGAGTCAAAGTCACGCGAGTGTCCAGTTGGCCCTTGGGGTCGGGAGAGGATGTCAAAACTGAACATGTGCCACAAGTACGATGATGCAAGAGCATCATCAGTGAGCACGCATGGCAGAACAACTAAGTGCCTGAGAATCATTTCAGAATCTCAAACATTGGGAGTTACTGCGAGTCTTTTGGGGAGCTGATGAAGAATGGAAGAACATCAAATGTATGGAGGTGGAATGATCATGAGTGATCAAGGATTTTCACTCTGAGTCTTGAATGTAACTGAAATTAGGTTGTAGTTAGAGCTGTTTTTCATTTTTCGAGTAGACGAGTATTCAGGGGGAACCCTAAGGACCCTTTGTGATAAATAAAGGTTTTGTATGCCCAAATGAGGTTGTTGTGAGTTAGTTGGAAGTTTTCTAAGATTTGAGTTATGGTTTTGATATTAGCTGTAGCCACTTACTTTTGAATGAATATGACAGAGGAAAATTAACTCAAATGCGTAGAACTGTTACTGGTTGTAATTATTTGTTACTGTGTTTTCATAAATGAAGGAATTTCGTTATGAATGGATGAAATTGTGAATGTTAGTATAAGTTTCAATTGTTTCTCTTATGTTGAGTAAGTGCAAGGTGTGCATTGTTAAGCCCTAAATAATGGCTCATTACCCCTTAATTGGGGCATATTACATTAGTAATGTTATTTTATTTATGTCGGATTTATTCCATTAGTTGTAATTATACCTCCTAGTCTCCTATATATACCAAGGAGACATTTTCATTTTGAATCATCTTGTAATTGTACATTTATGTGGGCATAAGGAGGTTTCCCCCTCGAAGAGGCTTATTATCTAAATTTCTCTCTTTTTCAAGGTGTTGAGTACTTATTCTGAGGTTTTTCTATGCTATATTGATATTTTTTCCTAACATATGGTATCAGAGCTCAAGGTCTTGGGGTTTCGCTACTACATCTAAGACATCGTGGCATTTTCGCTATAACTTTTTTTCTACAACGTTTCAGAAGGAATGGATTGGAGGATATTTAGTAGACAGATCAAGACCCTGAGCTTCGAAGGTTATTCACAAAAAATAGTAAGGTATCCATGGTAAAAAGTTCATCTTCTGGGTCATCATACATTTGTAGATACACCATGTGGAAGATAGGGTATCTGACTAGTCCTATTGACTAGTCTCAAGAAGGTGTTCCAGGTAAAACTATCATAACTTATTTGTAGAGTATCCAAATTGAGTGAGACTAGTTGCATTGGATAGTGGAAAGTCTATAGTATTTCAGGTACGAGTTTCGGAGTTTTATATCAATTATTTTGTGCAGGGTACGCTATACAAGTGAGATATCCTGGAAAGGCGAAAAATCAGCAAGTTGTGGGGAAGTTACTGTAAATTCCACTTGTCAAATCCAATTTTGATCAGACCTATGGCATTGCAGAGAAGAAATATCGTAGAACTACAAAAAATAAAGTTTCATACCCATAAGGGTCGAAACTTTGGAGATACAGCAGAAGAAAGATTGTCTAGCAGAACCACCTCAAAATCAAGGTCCAAAAGTGATACTTGACCAACATGCCACCCAAAAAGGGAACTTATACACCAAGTAAGCCTTCATAAATTCCTACTTGGACTCTTGATGAAGGTGAAGAAATGCGTAGGGACATAAATGAATTACAAAAGAAGACAGTGACAAAAGAGGAACTACAAGGGATGATGGATTCAACTGAAGCTAAATTGGAGGCAATAATGGATACTAAGATGGATGGTTTAAAAAGGGAGATCATGGAAGGAATAAAAAATTTCCTAATAGAGAGGACACCTGAAACTGAAAATGTGTCCCATGAAATTTATGATGAGGACACAAGGAAGATGACTCAAGAATGGAGAAACTTCAACTTTGGGTTGAAGACCAACCACGTTCCTAAGATCGATATGAGGTAGTTTGATGGCAAGGACCCAATCAAATGGATACTTCAGATGGAACAATTCTTTGATCTACATAATGTGCCACATACACAAAAGGTACGAATTGCTTCTTTATATTTAGAACCCAATCAATTTGTATGGTATCTATGGCTTTGTTATCACAAATCACTCGTCACTTGGACAATTTTCACGGAAGAGATGATAGCACACTATGAGGATACAAGGAGAAATACCTTCTTTATCCAATTGATAAATCTCAAGCAAAAGGGTTCAGTTACAGAGCACATTGAGAACTTCCAAAGATTGAATATAAAGGTAACAGATATTCCAGATGAGCACTTGATTGATGTATTCATAGGAACTTTAAAGGATAAAATTCAACATGAGGTTCGCCTTTGGGAACCCAAATCATTGGAGAGTGCATTTAGGGTGGCAAGAAATGTTGAAAGTAAAAATATGGCTATGGCTACTAGAAGGATCAATCCTAATAGCTATAGAGAGAATAATGCTCCTTCTTTTAAAACACCTCAACCTACAAAGTTGACACCTCAACAATTGGAGGAAAGAAAAGAAAAAGGTTTATGCTTTAATTGTGACAGAAAGTACAGTAAGGGACATAAGTGTGGTGAGAAGAAATTATTCTACATAGATTGTGAAGAGGAAGAAGAACAAGAACAAGAACCATCTCAAGATGAAAATGTAGAAGAAATTTCGTCTAAAGCAATTTCGTGTAATGCATTGGATGAAAACCCTCAAGATCGAAGGATATATCAAAAAGAAAAAGGTAATAGTCCTAATTCATTCTAGCAGTAATCATAATTCCATTCACTATAAATTAGCCAAAGATCTCAATTTGTTTGTATATCCAACGCCAGAGTTTCAAGTAATGATTGCAGGTGGAGGAACTATCAATTGCTCAGGAAAATGCAATAAGATCAATCTTACTATGGGAGAATATGTAATGAATAGTCCAATGATTTCTATACCCATGGGTGGTGCTGATGTTGTATTAGGAATCCAATGGTTACAATCATTAGGAACAGTGGCTTTTAATTTTCAAGAACTTTTCATGAAATTTTCATTGGAAGGAAAAGAAATTGAGTTAAGAGGTATCACAGGGAAACGAGATAAGGTGATCAGATCTAATGGCAAGAAAAAATTATTGAAAAAGGGGCATCAAGTTGTTATTGCACAACTATGCTCACTAGATTTTCAAACATCTAAGCCATCTACTCCTCTAGATCTCCAAGGGATCATTGATAAGCATTCCAAAGTATTTGAAGATATTCCCAAAGGTATTCCACCCACTCGAAATCATGATCATGATATTCACCTAATTCCTAGGAGTGTTCCTCCTAAGATCAGGCCATACAGATACCCTTATTCCCAGAAGAGTGAAATTGAGCACATGGTTGAAGAAATGCTAGAGGCTGGCATTATTAGACCTAGCCAAAGTTCTTACTCAGCACTAGTGATAATGGTATTCAGGAAATATGGCTCATGGCGATGTGTCCAGATTATCGAGAGCTCAACAAGATCACTATTAAAGAAAAGTTTCTTATTCCTGTCATTGATGAATTGTTAGATGAACTACATGGAGCAATCTATTTCACAAAGTTGGATCTCCATTCAGGGTATCACTAGATTAGAATGAAGGAAGAAGATATCCCAAAAACAACATTCTGAACTCATGAAGGCCATTATGAATTTTTTGTCATGCCTTTTGGCCTTACAAATGCACCTTCCACATTCCAAGGGTTGATGAATTCCATTTTCAAGCCCTTC
>ML780516.1:379378-409833 GCA_009831015.1 Picea engelmannii | reverse complement strand
TTAGTATTTTTTGATGATATACTAATCTATAGCAAGTCTTGGGAGGATCATGTGCAACATGTTGACAAGGTGTTACAACTACTAAAGGAGAAACAACTATATGCCAAACCATCCAAATGTTTATTTGGAGTGAAGGAGGTAGACTATTTGGGTCATATTGTATCTCATG
The DNA here is from genome assembly GCA_009831015.1 of Picea engelmannii. NCBI lineage: Eukaryota > Viridiplantae > Streptophyta > Pinopsida > Pinales > Pinaceae > Picea > Picea engelmannii. Next base: position 409,664 of record ML780516.1, on the reverse strand, counting down.
AAGGTGTCAAAGTAGACCCTAACAATATTAAGGCCATGATGGACTGGCCAATTCCCAAAACATTGAAGAATATTAGAGGATTTTTGGGTTTGACAGGTTACTACTGCAAGTTTGTTCGGCACTATGGAAGAATAACAATACCTTTAACAACACTAACTAAGAAGGATGCATTTTCATGGACTCCAGAGGCAACTAAAGATTTTGAACAACTTAAATAGGTGATGTGCAAAGCTCTTGTCTTGACCACTCCAGATTTCACAAAAACCTTTATTGAGGAATGTGATGCCTTGAGAAATGGAATTGGTGTTGTCCTAATGCAAGAAGGAAAGCCCCTGGATTTTGAAAGTCGGCCACTGAAGGGAAAGGACTTACACAAACCCATTTATGAGAAGCAAATGATGGAAATACTACATGCATTGAAGAAATGATGTCCTTACCTAATAGGTAGGCACTTTAAGGTCAAAATAGATCACGATAGTCTTAAATACTTCTTGGAACAAAGACTATCTTCAAAAGAACAACAGAAATGGGTAACCAAGATATTGGGTTATGATTTTGAAATCATCTATAAAAAAGGGAAGAAAAATGTTGTGGTAGATGCACTCTCAAGAAAGGATGAATATGTTGAGGCCTTTCTCTGTGCTATCTCAATTATCCATCCTGATTGGATAATAGAAGCAAGGGATGAATGGAAGAATGACAAAAAAGTGTGGACTCTCATTCAAAGGTTGCAGTAGGATTCTGGTGCATCGGATACATTTACAAGGAAAAATGATTCACTATGGTACAAAGATCACTTATATTTATGTAAGAAATCCCAACTCAAACAAAAGGTACTATTGGAATTGCACACCTCTCCAGCAGGAGGGCAGGAGGGATTTTTGAAAACCTACCATAGGGTCAAGAAGGATTTTTTTTGGAATGGCCTTAAAAATGATGTTCAAAGGTTTGTGGCAGAATGTTTGGTGTGCCAACAAAATAAGGTGGAAACAATTAAGACCCCAGGTCTTTTACAACCATTATCCATCCCAAGTCAGCACTGGGAGGAGGTTTCTATGGATTTCATCACAGGGCTACCAAAGTCTGAAGGAAAGAGTGTCATCATGGTGATTATTGATAGACTGACCAAGTATGCACACTTTTGTGCACTCTCTCATCCCTTCAAAGCCAGTACAGTTGCCACCGCATTCATGGAGACCGTTCAAAATCTACATGGAAGCCCAAAGATTATTGTAAGTGACAGATATCCCATCTTCACTAGACATTTTTGGACAGGATTATTTTCTTGTTTGGGTACTCAATTGGCCCATAGATCCTCCTATCATCCTCAATCTGATGGACAAACCGAGATAGTGAACAAATGTCTAGAAGGATACCTTATTTTCTTTGTCTCTGATAAACAAACACAATGTTTCAAATGGTTACCCTTGGCAGAATGGTGGTATAACACTTCCTTTCATACTGCAACAAAAATGACACCATTTATGGCACTCTATGGATACCACCCTCCTTCCATCACTTCTTCTCTAAAAGAAAAATCTAAGGTTCAAGCAGTGGAATATCACATCGAGTATCAACCACAAGTTATCCAAATATTAAAGGACAACCTAACCATGGCACAAAATCGCATGAAAGAACAAGCAGATCAACATCGTAGTGAAATAATTTTTGAAGTAGGAGATTGGGTGTTTTTAAGACTACAACCATACAAACAGATGTCCCTCAAGCAAGCCAAGAAGGATAATAAATTATCACCAAAGTACTATGGCCCTTATAAGGTGTTGCAAAAGATTGGTACTATGGCATACAAATTGGAGTTGCCTGCATCTTCACGAGTACACCTAGTTTTTCGTGTTTCATGCTTAAAGAAGGTTATAAGTGACAAGATCCCAGTTCAAACTATATTGCCAGAACTTGATGGGGAAGGAAAAATCATATTGGAGCCTGAAGCCATCACTGACACAAGAATTCACCAGCTGAGGAATAGAACCATTTCAGAGTATCTCATTAAATGGAGGAAACTATCGGCTGAAGATTCCACTTGGGAAGATGAGTCTTTTATACAAAAGAATCCAGATTTACTCAAGCGTTGCGGACAAAACTTGTCTCAAGGGGAGGGGCATGTTAAGCCCTAAATAGTGGCTCATTACCCCTTAATTAGGGCATATTACATTAGTAATGTTATTTTATTTATGTCTTCTTTATTCCATTAGTTGTAATTATACCTCCTAGTCTCCTATATATACCAAGGAGACATTTTCATTTTGAATCATCTTGTAATTGTACATTTATGTGGGCATAAGAAGGTTTCCCCCTCGAAGAGGCTTATTATCTAAATTTCTCTCTTTTTCAAGGCGTTGAGTACTTATTCTGAGGTTTTTCTATGCTATATTGATATTTGGTTAACATGCACACAGAACACAAGGATTTCATGACATGATCTGTTTCGATTCCGAAGCTCAGAAGAGATAGCATGAAACTTCCCCTTTGCAAGAAGTGCAAAGCGACTGCTGCAAGGCATGCACAGTCATCTGCAAGAACCAAGTCTTGCGTAGGAATCTACTGCAAGGAGTGCACAAATTTAAAATTTGGCTAAGTGTCGAAGGGACTCCAGAAGAGGTAAAGGAGCGAAAGGTGAAATCCTGAATTGGTTTGGGCCATTGGATCTAGGAATATTTGGATCGTCGATATAGCACCATCGTGACCTCGGATATTGGGAGAATGAAGGTAAGGAGACTCCCAAAGTTGTGAAACATGAAATCTTGACTTGATCACAGTCGTTGATTAAAGTAAAAGTCTGGATTGTCGATATGAAGATCACAAATATCGGGAAATTGGGGATCGGGAGAATAGAGGTGAACCAACCTCAAAAGTCGCAAAACGTGAAATAGTGACTTGATTGTGTCGTCGATCGAGGGAAGATCGTGGAACGTAGATCTAATCATATCAGGAGTTCCCTCTAACACCCTGTTTCCCCCAACTTGTAAATATAACTGGACTGGCCAAGAACTATGGCAAACTCATAAATATATGTTATGTAAATGGACCTTGAGGAAGAGGTTAATGAATGCGAATAACATTATGAATTTATTGCAGGACTGCTGATGAGGGGATGTGCATAAAAAGAGACCACGATGGCGGTGGAAGGCACCTGAAAAGGTGGCGTTAACTTCCACTGAGAATTTAATACCATATTTGGACTCCACTGGCTCGGAGAACCAAAAGCGGCTCGCTGGCCCTGAAAATTAATGGCTCGCAGACTGGTAGGCGGATGGCTTGATGAGGGATGGGATGGTGAACCGCCCATCCATAGAGTCGTCAAGCCTGATCAATGCGAGGAAAATCCTGCCACACGCAACCTCGTGAGAGGATAAGGCATATGGCAGAGGCGATTGAGAGGGAAGACGCGAGGGGAACTCTGGCACCACGCAGAGTGAGTGATAGCAGAGAGGAAGGATTGCAACCTTCGCTCCTGGTCACTGGCAGACAGAGAGACGCAGTCTCTGAGCATCGTGGTCTCAGCTCGGGGGTGGCTAGTGGTAAATCCGCTGGGAGTCGCTACGCCTACGGTTGGATGGAAACGAGCACCCCTCTCAGCAGTTGCACCCATTTCTGAAGTTATTTCTGATAAGTGTTTTGTTCATATTGCATCTTGAAATTTATATGCTGACATATATGCTCATAAACTGCGAATGATCTCATTATAAGAATGTCTGTATGGTGCTATGATCAGTAATAGTAGTTGTATACTTGTATGAGAAGACTACGTATGGCTTATGTCCTCATGAATCATTATTTATATGCGTACTGATCTAGTTTAGACTTCACGTCTGGTTCTCGGGAGAACGATACCCTTACCTGCCTCAGACAATGCCCTGGGTAAACCTCCCGGTAGAGAGACCATCCTTGAAAAGTCCATGAAGAACTGTGGAGGAGAAGTTGAAGGCGTAAGACCTTAGTAAACCTGCACGAGGAGGAACGATCCTCTTGAAAACCCGAGATGACAGCATAAGGACGAGGTATCGAATCGACGGACGAGATCCCGTCGGGAAATCTACGGTCACACTCGACCGTTAGATCGATAGGGAAAAGGTAGGGATGTTAATGGCCTTACCCCTTTTTGTCTTCTGTGTCTTCGAGGGAAATGAATAATTCTAGATCGTAGACCTCCAAGGTCCATGAGAATATCTGGACCGTTGATTTTTCCACGTCCAAAGAGTAGTAGAAAAGGGTGCGGCATTGGGACCAATCTGAATCGTCAGATCTGAACTAGGAATCCTAACAGTCGTTAGATCTTTAGGGAGATAGACGAGGGTTAAGCCTCATGAATAGGGGCAAAATGGATCAGATTCATCCATCCAAAGAGGACAGGTGGCAGAGATCCAGGGATCTTGTGAGCTCGGAGGTTCGCGGGGTAGGAGTCCAAAAGTTGGATGCTCCAAGTCGCGAGGGGCGAAGCCACGAGAGGATCTGAGCCGTGCATAGTTGAGGACGTGTGTTAGGAGATCCCGTAAGTCGGGGATCGGGGAATCGGAGTATCCGAGCCCAAAGAAATATTGTCATACGGAATCGTGATCCGCGATTTACCGACAAGATCAGAACCGTCCATTAGGTTGAACACGTGTCAACAGATCCCGGAGAATCGGAGTTTTCGAAGGTGTGAAACCCTTGCAGTTGGGAATCGCGATACGTGAAATCCCGACAAGGATCTGGACCGTCCATTGGTATAGGAAACGTGGCGGAGATCAAGCGCCATCGGCGTTTGGCGCATCGGGAAATCGGCATTTCCAGGGACAAGAGGACGAGGAATTCCCAGGTGAAAACCCTGACAAAATCCGAGCCGTCCGTTCAGAGGGACAGGTGTCGAAGATCTGACAAGAGTCGAAAAATCGGGGAATCGGCATTCCTGAGGTCGAAGGAACCAGGACATCGAAAGTCCCAAACCCCCGAGAGTTAATCAGGATCGCCCAATTGAGAAGGACGCGTGGCAATCATCAGCGCCCTTGGGAAAAACCTCGATGAAAGGATATGATTGTGGTCATATAGAGGGAGGTCGTATGGACCAAAAGGTCTAGTCCAGGGGACTAGCGGAAGTTGACGTCATATCGGGATATCAGGGATTCTGAGGACCAAATGTTTACGTATTTCAATGTTGTGATATTCGAAACCCCGATGGATGGAGGAGATTCTTTCGGAGGATCTCCGAGTCGGTAATGACCGTTAGATGTGGGGAGGAGACATCAACTTAAGCCAGGATGTGAATACGCGTTAGGATAAGCGACGAGCGGATCTGGACGGCCAGAGTTCAACCGTCCAGATCTACGACTGAGGTTCCATTCCGGAGCCCCCTTACTGTTCCGCCTTTAGCGGTAGGGGGGGGTCCGGAATTGGGCGCGCAACTCTCGAACAGTCGAGATTTACTCAGTGTGATCAATGGTTTCCCAGTGGATTCCATACCCCCCTTGCCATTCTACCTTTAATGAGGGGGGGGGGGGGGGGNGTGAAGTGGGGCCCCTCCCTGTCATGACGACCCTCGTGTCATGTTTCCCTTTCACCACCTGTGTTATACCTAAACGCGCGACGGGGGCTTGTTCTCATTAGTGGTTGGTTACCCCTATGGGGGAGTGTTCCTATTGGCCATTTGCCGACCTGGTAGGAACTCGTCCCCATTGGTCGGGTGCGTAGATATTACTGTAGCGCCGGAGCCCGAAATACCAGAGACGCTACGATCGAATTGAGTTGTGGACATGTCCCACTATCACATGGGAATGGAGTAGGAGAGAGATAGAGCCAGCTTACACTGGGCCTCCTTGGTTACTTAGGAGTTCAAGTCCGACAGAGGACCCAAAAATTTTGATTTAGGTAGTGGGTGTGTTACATTCCCGATACGCGAAATCCTGACGCGCTTGAGAGTTGAGCCCCAGGAAATGATCGAAGGTCACATTGAGGGAAGATAATGGAGAGGTTAGTACACGCTAGGCTCCTGTCAGGGTTTCATAGGTTGGGAGATTCAGGTTGATTCACATGCAAAGACCTGACATGTGAAATCATGAAACACCTTTTGGGTTAGGCTCGTGGTCACATCCAGTGGTCGCGTGAGAGAAGCTTGTGACTTGTGCTTGTTCACACGATAGAGTTTCGTGAAAAAGACTTGTGGACATTTCTTGAATATTCCAGCAGGGAATCAAAGAGCTACTACAACTCGAAGATTGAGAAGATCCAGATACCAGGAGGTCAACAGACCCTGCTGAGGTGGGGGCACTGCATCAAGTGGCATCAGAGTTGATTTTCATCTGTAGATTTTAGGCGAAGGAGATAAAGGAGGAGAAAGAACTCGAAGCCACACTTTGTGTGTGAGAGACAGTCAATGCAATGCCACCAAGGAGATGAGTGGAACAACCTTTATCTAATCGGGTTGTAGAAAGGGAAATGAGATAACTTTGTGCAAGGTTAGAGGCAATGGAGGCAACGCAAAGAAGAGCACCTGATGCTGGAGACATCAGCGATGCAGAAAGTGAAGAAGTAGAAATCGAAGAAGCTGCAGGAGAGAATGTTGCAGAAGAGTTCTTGCTAAGAGAAGTTGTTAGATTGGGAGATAGATCTAAGATAGAGGTCCCAATGTATGAAGGCAATTTAGATGTTGAAGAGCTGCTGGATTCGGTACGATCCATGGATAAATATTTCAACTATGAAGATGTAGATGAGGTGAGATATGTTGTAACTAGACTCAAGGGACATGCAACATTGTGGTGGGATGATCTCCAGGCTGAGAGGAGAAGCAAGGGAAAACAAAAGATAAAGAATTGAGACATAATGGTAGGAAAGATGAAGGATAATTCATGCCCAAAGATAACCAGATCAATCTGTTCATAAAATTGCAGAACCTGAGAGAGAAGGGTATGACAGTTAAAGAGTACACAGAAGAGTTCTACAAGCTGAACATCAGAACTGGACAAAGAGAGAAAGATGAAGAAAAAGTTGACAGGTATATAAATGGCCCGAGGTATGAAATCTAGGATGAGATCAACATGATGTCAATAAGGACTATGGAGGATTCTTATCAGTTCGCACTAAAGGTAGAGGAGAATTTGGCCAGAAAACAAAGCCAGGGAGGTAGAGGTAGAAGCCAGTCCTGAACAAAGGAAAGGGAGTTTCCCATGACAAGGAACAAAAATCCAAAGATGAGCTGAGAAACCACATAGTCACTCAGAAAGAGGAGGAAGTTCCCAAGAAATACAAGATGGTGGAAGAATTTCTTCCAAAGGAAGAGGAAGAGGCAGAGGAGGAGAAGTGAGATGTTATACCTATGGAAACGCAAGACATAAGTCTTGGGAATGTCCAGAGAGAAATAAATAAGGAGAAGTTGAAGCTCACATTTCGGAAGCACATAGAATAAATGTTGAAGAAGAAGGAGCAGAGGATGGAACATTTCTAATGTTGAGAAAAGTTCTCTTAAAACCAGAGGTAGAATTTGAAAAACCAGTGCAGAGGAAAAGTCTCCTCAGAACAGCTTGCAAGACTAAGGACAGAGTCTGCAAGGTGATAATTGACAGTGGGAGTACTAAAAACTTAGTATCCACATATATGGTGGAGAAATTGGAGCTGGAGACAATTGCACATCCGAAGCCATACAAAGTCTCGTGGTTGCAGAAAGGACACCAGGTAATGGGTACTAAACAATATTTGGTTGAATTTAAAATAGGAGGATATAGAGATGAAATTATATGTGATGTAATTCCCATGGATGTATGCCATATTTTGTTGGGAAGACCATGGCAGTTTGATAGGAATGTCATTCATGATGGGAGGAAGAATACATACACCTTGGAGAAAAATGGTAGGACACACATGTTACTGCCAATAGGGGAGAAGAAATTGAAAGAAGAAGCCAACACAAGCATACTTCTCATGAGCGGGAAGGAACTCCCGAAAGAAGTCCACAAAGGAAAGGAGATGCAGTTTGTTGTGGTGAGGAAACCTAGAGTTGTCCTTACAAGTACTACAATGAATGATTTTATGAAGAAATTCGAGAATTGTTGGATAATTTTGTTGACATAGTGGTGGATGAGCTACCTAAATCATTTCCACCCATCAGAAGTATCAACCATCATATTGATCTTATACCATGAGCAAGTCTGCTAAACAAAGCAGCGTACAGTCTGACACCTCGAGAGAATGAGGAGGTAAAGAATCAAGTCCAGGAGTTGTTAGACAAGGGGTTGGTCAGAGAGAGAGCTTGAGTCCATGTGCAGTACCAACTGTGTTGATCCCAAAGAAGGATGGAAGATGGATAATGTGTATAGACTCAAGATCCATTAACAAAATCACCATCAGGTATAGATTTCCTTTGCCAAGAATGGATTATTTAATGGATTGTCTAAGTGGAGCAAACTTCTTTTCTAAGATAGATTTGAAAAGCAGGTATCACCAGATAATAATGAGAGAAGTTGATGAATGGAAGACAACCTTTAAGACAAATGAAGGTTTGTATGAATGGATTGTTATGATATTTGGCTTAACAAATTCCCTAAGTACTTTTATGAGGTTGATGAATGAAATACTGAAAGATTTCATTGGAAATTTTGTGGCTATATATCTGGATGATATATTGATCTTTAACGAGACTAAAGAGGAACATTTGAGACACCTGACACTAGTGATGAGGAGACTACAACATGAGAAGTTGCTGATAAATCTAAAGAAGTCCTCTTTTATGAAGACAAAGCTCATTTACTTGGGTTTTGTGATCTCTTCAAATGAATTTAACATGGATCCAGAGAAGGTGAAAGCAATCAAAGAATGTCCATCACCAAGAAGTATGTTTGACGTAAGAAGATTCCATGGATTAGCAAGTTTCTATAGGAAGTTCATCAAAGATTTCAATGGAATTTGTGCACCAATGATGGATACAATAAAGAAGAAGCACAAGTCTTTTAAATGGACAGAGGAGGCCGAGAGGAGCTTGAATATACTGAAGGAGAAGATAACAGAACGACCAATTCTGGTCTTCCCAAATTTTGAAAAGACATTTCAGGTGAGATTTGATGCAAGTGGAGTTGCAATTGGAGCAGGTTTGAGCCAAGATAATAGACCGATTGCCTATTTCAGTGAGAACCTGAATGATGCTAAGAGAAAATACTCCACATATGATAAGGAATTTTATGCCATAATTCAAGCCCTGAAGAAGTGGAGACATTACCTTGTCCCACAGGAATTTGTCTTGTATAGCAATAACCAAGCTTTACAATTCATAACCAGACAGGAAAAATTGAATCAGAAGCATGCAAAGTGGATTGAGTTTAAGAAAATTTTTACTTTTTTCATAAAACATATTGTTGCGAATACTAACAAAGTTGTTGATGCATTGAGCAGGAGATGTTTGTTTCTGCAGTAATTTCAAGTGAAGACCTTGGGGTTTAAACACCTTACAAAAATGTACAGTGATGACCCTGATTTCAAGGAGGCATACGAAGCATGCGCAAATACTGTGATGAGAGATAGGAGACAGTGGGCAGAGTATATGGTTCAATATGGATTGTTGTTCAAGGGAAATCAGTTATGCATACCAAAATGTTCAATGAGGGACAAACTTTTGAAGGATAAGCATAGTGGAGGATTGGTTGGACATTTCAGCCATGATAAAACATTCACACAGTTGAGAAGTTCATACTGTTGGCCAGGTATGAGGACAAAAGTGGTGAAATTTGTGAACAGATGTAGAATCTACCAACATGCAAAAGGAAAGAGACAGAACATTGGATTGTATCAACCATTGCCAATACCAGAAAGGCATTGGGATGCAATAAGCATGGATTTTGTGTTAGTACTGCCAAGAATGAAAAGAGGATGTGATTCCATATTTGTGGTGGTGGATAGATTTTCAAAGATGGCACACCTTATTCCATTCCAGAAGACCAGTGATGCAACCCATGTTGCAAATATGTTTTTGAAGGAAGTTGTGAGACTTCACGACCAACCCAGAAGCATCGTCTCGGACAGAGACATAAAATTTGTTGGTTATTTTTGGAGAACATTGTGGAAGAAGTTGGGGATGGATATGTCCTTCGGCTCAGCTTATCATACTCAAACAAATGGATAGACTGAGGTGGTAAAATGAAGTTTGGGAAACTTGTTGAGGAGTCTGGTCACTGAGCATCATAACCAGTGGGATCAGATTCCACCACAAGCAGAATTTTCATACAACGACTCGCCAAACAGAAGCACTGGAAATATCCCATTCTAGATATTGTATCGAATGAAACCCAGGGGAATATCTGAGTTGAGGGACTTGGGGAAAGAGTGAGATACAAAGCGTTGGAGCAGAAGATTTTGCTGCAGAAATGCAGAAGCTCCATAGGAAGATCAGAGGACAATTACATAACTCTATCCAAGGGTACAAGCGCAGAGTTGATCAACATCATAAAGAACTACAATTTGAGGTAGGATATTAGGTTTTGGCACATCTCAGGAAAGAAAGGTTCCCTAGGGGAACATATAACAAGTTAAAAGTGAAGAAGATAGGGCCATGTAAGATCTTGAGGAAGTTTGATGAAAATGCCTATGAGATTGAGCTGCCAGATGACATGGGCATATCACCCATATTCAACATTTCAGACCTGTATCCTTACTGGAAAGATGACGCAGAGGGATCAAAAGATAAAGATACGATTCAGTGGGAGAAACGAATTCCTGTAGCAGAAAAACCACATATGGAGAAGATCATTGATCAAAGAATTGGCAAGAATACCAGGAGGAAGACCTATCTTGAATATCTGGTTAAGTGGAAGGGAAACCCAATAGAAGATTCCAGTTGGGAAAATGAAGAAGATATCCAGAAACATGGAAATTCGGTGCAGGAGATCATGGACAGGAGTCCATGAATATTTTTCTAGGTAGAGTATGATGCAGGAGCATCATCAGCAAGCACGCGTGGCAGGACAACTCAACGCATAGGAATCATTTCAGAATCTCAAACGTTGGGAGTTATTGTGAGTCTTTTGGGGAGTTGATGAAGAACAGAAGAATATCAAACGTCTGGAGGTGGAATGATCATGAGCGATCAAGGAGTTTCACTCTGAGTCTTGAATGTAACTAAACTTAGGTAGCAGTTAGAGTTTTTTTTTGTTTTTCGAGTAGACGAGTAGTCGAGGGTGTTGTGGGTGGGAAAACCCCCTACTGACTAGCACTAAGGGTTCTGTAATGCATGCAGAAATGACCATCTAAAGTCTCCTACTTTTTACCATCATCCCAACATAAACCCCACATTCATACATAAACACAAGGGTAAAAGGATCTGGTAACTCTACCTTGAAATTCCATGTTTGGTGTCAATCCTTTTGCGTTTGGTTGCTCCTCGACTACAATTTTCCTCCCAAATACAACCTGCATTCATAAATAGACAAACAAAGAACTCCAAACATGCATTTTATATATGAATTAGTGGGTTAGAGGTTCTAATAAAATATAATCAAACTGAATATTTGAACATCTCATATAGCGGGACGGGAAAAGTACTTCTTTCTTATTAACCTCACAAAAGTAACTTATAATGGTGAGATCAGCCACTACTCCTTGAACCTGGTCCTGAGATCCTCTTCAACTGTGCACCAACCACTTCCACATATGCTTCTCCTCACAAAATGGTTGACAAAGATTGGGGCAAGGGGAATACAAAAAAGTGCAAAGTTTCTTTGTTATTACCTTCCTCCTTTCAAATGGGACCCCTACCTCTTCTTTTATAGGCTAGAAGAGGGTATTTATCCGGTTGAGTGACCAGCTATGAGTAGTCAAACGATTTAGGCAATTACCTGGAAATCTCTATTCCATCTGCAACTTTCTATTTTTTGTGTTTTTGTCAGTATACGTGGGTTGTAGTGGGTCAGATAGCATATACACACGTGCAACAGTGGTGCAGGGCGTGTATGCCTTCACAAGGATGTTTTTTAGAAGAGTTGTTTAGTAGTGGCTTGGAAAAAATGACAAGTGAGATGGCCTGATGCCAGGTATGCATGTATGGTGAAAATTAGGGTTATAACAGATGCCCCCTAATGTGTGAGGTTAGAAGAGCATCTGATGGCCAAAATACATTACCAATCTTCACCAACGTATGAAGAAAGTGAGCCCAGGGACCAGAGTTTGGGAGTTGCCATATGCAAAATAACAGTTGTCTCACCGAGGCGGGCATACCCATGCTCGAAATGAAATAAAACCATGGCTTCCAATCAAATACACTGCAGATCCATGTCATATAACTATATAAAGTGTAGCCGCGAGAAATACACAATGGATCTACATCTCAAAATAAAAAATATATACATGTAGAGTATCCATCTTCAAGAAGCAAATGATGCCTGATGGCTAGAGATGAGGCTTTCAGAGCTCAAGCAACAACTTCAAAATCTTCATAAATTGGGTAGGAGTGTAATATGGATGTACAAATTCACTACCCAGAGGTCTTCAACGGCTCATCAAGAACAGACTAGAGGATCTTGATGATCAGGCTTAGGGATTTTGTGATTTTGAAAAAATACTTGAATGGGATTTCGGGATGGTCGGGCATGAGGCTAAGAGACAAACTACAAAAATTCTGACTCAGGATTGGTAAAAACTTCTCTTGGACAACAACACGACAAATGATGAGACTCATTCAGCATGGTATTGACATAAGTTCACTATGCAAGAGGCAACACAAACTCTCCATATGTTTGGAAGAATAACCAAACAGAGGAGGACACAGCTCTATGTAGCGAGAACAACTTCTTAAGGTCACATTATTTCCCTAATCTTGATGAACAAACGAAAGGATGTGCTTTGTCCAAGGGCGACTCATTGTGCTACCAAAAAAGAAAATACTTCTTCCTCTTTTGGGGGTATATTTGATTTTTTTTGTCTAATTCAATAATTTGTTGGGAAGCTTGAAAAAGAATAAAATAATGATAAGTTACAAAGGAGGAACGAGTGTCTCTAACATACTAGTTCCAAGCACAAGGAACACACTAATGTTCAGAGCAAGAAAAACATATGCAGGAAAAGGACACTCGAGAAAATCCCACCAAGGGTCAAGGTGTCAAGGTGCAGAGGCAAAAGTGCTACAAGGCTTGCATATAAGGCATGCTTCAAATGGTTCAGTTGATGGAAACATGGAGCCAACATTAGGCCAAAAGACGCAGGAAAGAAAATGAGATTAACAAGACACAATAATAATGTCCTTCAATGTAATTTTAATGAGCCCACAGAAGGTAAGCTCGACGGTTTTTCATTTTTAGAGAGTCTGAAAAAACGTAAAAGGAGACTCTAATGGGGTACCTTTTTCTAAGGTAGTCTAGTCGGTTCGAAAAAGGGGTAAACTGGCACCGAAAATACGTCTATTCAAAACCATTTTAACGAGTGTGACAAAGACAAGATCACTCGACAATTTTTTCATATTTAAGGAGTCTGAAAAAACATTAACTATGGACTTCGTATGGGATCTTCTTCTGGACCATTTTAATGAGTGTGAAGGAAGAAGGTCACTCGACGATCTTTTCAATTTTAGGGAGTCTGAAAAGAGCTTAACTATGGACTCCGTGGGGGTTCCTTTTTCGTAAGTTTAGTCCCTCAGGCCCGAAAAAGGGTTAAAATTATACCTCGGAATACTCTTCTAGAGAACCGAATCTCCTAGAGCATACCTTTGTTCGTACAGTTGACCATCCGGACCGAAAAAAGGGGTAAACTACCGTCGGACAGACGTGCCTTCAAATTTCAGTTTTAGCGAGCGTGAAGCGAAACAAGATCACTCGGCAATCTCTTCATGTTTAGAGGGCCTGAAAAGGGCTTAAAAGAAGACCTGTTGTGCTTTGGGAGTCCCGAGGGTGAGGTCAAGAATGATAATGAATCATGCAAATGAGGCTCAAAATCGTAATTAGGACAAGACTAACAAGGACTCCCGAGGCTATAGTCATTAACGACATCATGGATCCCAAAAATGTAACCAGGATCTACCTAGGGCATCCATGAGGGGGAGGCTCTACCACTGAATTACGACACTTCTAAAGCAACAATGATGGTTTCGTGTCACAACTCGGTGGGGTTGATCCTATGGAAAAGCGACAAAGACAACGAGGTATAGAAAGTGGAGGTGGAATCCTAACTTAGTTGCAACAAGTTGGAAAAATGACTTTTTACCAGAGGACCTTAAAAATGCCCCAAATATCCAAACAAATTCCCAATACCCAAAGTACCACTTATCGTAACAATCCATAAGAAACTCCTAGACCATACTAAACAATTTTCAGGCTAGAAAAAATGACAAAGGGGTCCAAAAAATGACAAAAAGGGGCCAAAAAGTCTATAAATAGAAGCTGGCAGCTCATTATCACCATTGTTAATTGAGAAATTGACTAAGAAGCCAAAAACACCCCTTTGTCAAAAGAGTTGATTCTGGGAGCTTCAGTGGACGAAACGAACTTCTGCTTGGACCAAGTAAGTACATACTAGCCCCTCTTGTATTTCAATTAGTTGTTTGTGCATTTCTTTTTGTTTTTTGGGGGGCATTGACCTTTAAAAAGGTCATCCCTACGTATATGCGGGCTGTCCTATGACATCTAGCATATGCAAGCGTGTAGAGAAAATACTGCACGTGGGCATACGCGACTGTGTATACTACATACCGCGTATACCATCCAACATGTTAAAAAAATTAAAAGATGCAAGAGTTAATCCCTCCTGAACTTGTGAATTGAAATATGTATGTTCACTGGAGAGAGAGGGAGCATCAGTACATTGACAATTTGGTCGGAGAGGACCCTGATGCTACCGCTGCATTGGCGCAATGTGGTTTGTTAAAGTTCTTCCAATGTCCATTTATGAGGGCACAACCCAAGTTACTAAATGTATTGGTAGATTACTGGCACTCAGATGCAAAGGCATTCATGCTTGAGGGACAGTCGTTGACTCCAACGACTGAAGATATCTACTTTCTAACTGGCCTCTCAAGGAGAGGGGAACCAGTCAACTTCCGTACTTTTCCCTCTGGGCCTCACAACATAGGGGAGTTGATTGGACTCCATTGTGAATCTGACACTGACAAAGTGGGCACTCAAGTGCCGATAAGAAACATTTCAAACCTATCACTGAAAGTGATAGTTTTTCTCACTGGGTGGATCAATGGATCCGCATCTTTACATCATGCTTCCCGGGCGCACATGAATTGTGCGGTTCAATGCTTAAATGCACAATTGTTTGACTAGAGTACCACCTTACGAGACTGCATGAAGAGGCAGTTGACAGAGTGTCGTATGAAGAGACACATAAAATTTGGGTTCGAGACTATTTTGTGTTCTTTTTTCTTTGAGAGGGTAACAAGTCTCAACCCTAGAGAGACGATACGAGGGAATGAGCCCTCTCTCCTAGCGTTATGCATATGGGTGGCGTTGTTTCCATGACAGGGTGGGGGGAGGACTATTGAGGCCTTCGATGACAATCTTTTTTCTTGGTGGGCATGACAGATTCTGGACGTACAGGACTACCCCTATGCCATGATCAACTTTTCCAGAGATTCTGACATGCCTGTAACTCCTGGAGAGTAGCGAAGAGAGATGGGTAAGTTTGTTTTTTGTTTTCAAAGTTATTTAATTTTTATGTTTTTTCAAATATATCATGTTTTTTGTATACTAGAGTATCTGAAACATATGTATCCGTTATGTGCAGGTGTGGGGCCAGTGTGCCCTGTAGACTTCACAAGGACCAGGCGGTGTCCTTGACCAGAGGTGGGACCATCTGCAGCTAGTGGACCAGAAACAACAGGGGGACCTCCAGCCAAAGAGGCTGAGAGAGTTTTGAGGCGGGTGGAGCAGAACCTCACCACTCTTACTCCTACATTTCCTATGGCAGAGATCGAGGATCTCCCACCGTCTATGCAGACTCACGTTGTTGAGGTACCATGGACCTGGGTCCATCTCTTTTGACATCTGGCCAACGTCGTTGTTCACTAAGGCAGGGCCAATAGGCATCGCCCTTAGTTAGGCTAGACTTGTTACGTGCCGAGGGAACCTTTTGTATATATTTTGAGGGCATAATCCTTGTGACACTTTACTGTACACATATTCTTTGAGGCACTTGCGCCCATCTATGTACTCTTATACTTTGTGATATATATATTTGTATTTACATCTTTTTGTGTTTTATGGATTACATTTATTTACAAATGTATTTACATGTGTGTGTGTGCTTTTTCTTACATGTGTGAAATATGCCAATCTAATATATGATTAGCTAGAGTATCTGTAACTTGATTCAATCTCCTAGGAACATGGATATACGTAATGTAATCAAAGTTTCGTTATAAGATATGTACCCTAAGGACTCATCGGTGTATATTAGGATCATAAATGCAGTAAACTCCATTTAATTGAGACACAACCAACTAAGCGTCTAAGTAGACTCGAAGGTGGGAGATACCCCACGACAAAGTCTCACGAAGAAACTCTAAGAATGCGTTGTATTCGACAACATTGTTTGTGGCATCACCTAAACAGATACCTCCTGAAGATAAAAAATGGCCTTGAGGTGTGAAAATCATCCAAGCTGCCGAAGCAAGCCTCTGAGTGTGCCAGCTAGCACCGTCCACAAACCCAATGAAAACCCTTGATTCACTTGACATCTACCACAGTGAAAAAGATGACATAAAAAACGACACGTCCATAAAACTAAAAAGATAACAATTACAAAAGCAAATGTACAAGAACTATACATATGTTACAAGAAGTCACCCGAGGCGACCCACCTAAGAGTAATACTTCTTGAGGTAGAGCCCATTTATAGGCTCTGCCAACGTATTTCCCTCAAAGTCCACCAGACTACAAGTGCCCTTCTTTAGAGCTTCGTTTATGATGAAAGGTCTGAACCACATGGGTTTTAACTTGCCTGCCCCTAGGGGGTCCTTATCTTGGTCATAGACTAAGACAAGGTCACCTTCAGAGAAAATCCGAGGGCGAATAGACTGATCATACTGACACTTGAATTTTTTCTTGTGAGCCTCGTTAGCCAAGGTCGCATCACACATTGCTCATTGAGCTGCTCGAGGTATAATAAACGCTCTTCAAGCGATGAAGTGTCTGGCAATAACTGTATTGCCAAATTTAGAGACGCAATCTGGCACTCTATGGGCAAGACTACTTCCAGCTCATAAACAAGTTGAAAAGGTGAAAAACTGGTTGTAGTCTTAACAGACGTTCGGTAGGCCCATAATACCAAGTATAACATCAAATGCCAATTTGACTTGGCCAAATTGTTCGTTCTATATAGAATGGTCTTAAGAGATTTATTTACATCTTCCACCTAACCATTCTCTTGTGGGTAGTAGGGTGATGAATGTTCTTGCCTTAACCCAAGCTTTGATGTTAGCTCAGTCATCATTTTGTTCTAAAAGTGACTGCCATGGTCAGTGACAATATCTCTCGGGATGTCGAACCTTGCTATTATCTATTTAAACAAAAAGAGAGTTGCAGTCTCACCATCATCTTTTAATGTTGGCATAACTTCGACCCACTTCGTGAAGTAGTCTACTGATACGATGATATAACGGTGCGCCCTTGTTGAAGGGGGGTTGCATGTAGTGTAATCAATCCTCCACTTGGTGAAGGGACCAACGGTAATGATGGGAAACATGGGAGTGGGGTGTGCCCTCATATTCTGAGAGAATATCTGACATTGGTGGCACTTCTTGACTGATTCAACACAATCTTTGATTAATTTAAGCCAAAAGTAATCAGCTTGTAGAATCTTTTGGGTTGTTGCCAACCCATACAAATGACCGCCACATGCTCCGGTGTGGAAATCATTAAGCACAATTTCTTCTTCTTCATGAGTGAGACATCATCGAAGGATGCAATATACACCTTGACAAGTCCTCGAGTATGAGATAAGTCTTGGCCTTATGGTATATACGGCGACGCTCATCATGAGAAGCAGAGGAGAGGCACTTCAAAGTCTAGAGATAGACAAGGACATCTCCATACCAGGGATCCGAAGACGCGATCGAAAACATGTCTCCTTTAATAAGAAACTCTTCAGGCATAACATCACTTGACTCGACCGAAAGTTCTGAGATGAGTTCCGCAAAAACCAACGAATTTTTGGATTTTTCCGAAACAAAATATAAGTCAAATTCCTGAACGACAACTATACATCTACTGATCTTTCCGCTAATTACTCATCGTGTCAACACGTACTAAAATGGATTTCCAACGGTAATGACGGTGGTCTTGCGAAACAAGATATAATGACAGGACCGTTGGACAGCATGAACTGCAGCCAACGCAAGTTTTTCAACGTGGGAATAATTAAGTTCTGGTCCAACCAGGCCTCGGCTTAGGTAATAAATCACATATTCTAAGAGAAAATGATCCTCCTTAACCAATACCATACCGATGGTCGACTCTGCCATAGCCAAGTACAATAAGAAATATTTATTATAATTGGGTAGTTGAAGCAGAGGGGCAGTCACGAGGGCACGTTTCAACACTTCGAAAGAGCGTTGAGCGACTTCGTCCCAATGAAAAAAAATGTCTTTCTTCAGTAAACACATAAATCCCTTTGTGATCTTGGCATAGTTGCGATGAAACGTCGTAAAAAGTTCGCTTTTCCCTATAAACTCTGAAGCTGAAGGATTGTGCACGGTGGAGGCAATTGAACTATTGCCTCAACTTTGAGAGGATCGACCATGATCCCTATTGTTGAAACTATGAAACCTAGCAGACGACCCGACGTCACGCAAAAACTGCATTTGTTTGGATTCAAGCGAATCCGGTAGTAGTGACATTCTTAAATATAATTCGAAGGTGTGTGGGATGATTAGTTCTCTTACGAGATCGTGATGCTCAATCATCAAGGTAAGCCTTGACTATAAGTTTAAGATTGTGGAAAGAAAAAGACATGGCCTACTGAAAAGTATCTCTAGCATTTTTTAGACCAAAAGGCATCTTTTGATAAGCGAATATACCCCATGGACAAATGAAAGAAGTTTTGTGTTGGTCTTCGTGTTTGATCTGTATCTAATTGTATCCCAAAAAACCATCCATGAAAGAAAAGGCCTCGCAACCTGGGCATTCATCGACTATCTGGTCAATAAATGGTGTGGGGAAATTATCCTTTGGACAAGCCTTATTTAAATCATGGAAGTCCATACATACATGAATCGTACCCTATTTTTTGTCGACCGGAACGGGATTTGACACCCATTGAGTCAAATGGATGTGGTAGATAAAACATGCTTTGAGCAGTTTCTCTACTTTAGCTTTAATAGTTATTGCTTTCTTAGGATTGACTGGACGAAGCTTCTGCTGGACCGGCTTAGCATCAAGAAAAGTCATGATTTCGTGTTCGATGATTCTTGGATCAATGCCTAACATTTCCTCATAAGTCCAGGCAAAAACGTCGTGGAATTATTTAAATAAATCTGTGTAGATTTGAATCTCCTTAGGGGAACAGTCAAATCTAACGAGAATATTCTCCACAACACCAGGGGTTCTGGAGATATCAATAGGTATTGTTTCAACGATGGTTTACATATTACCTTCGGCATAAACAATGTGTGTAGCCAAGGGAATGATAGGACAAGGCCTATCTCCAACGATAGTCAAAGTGAATTCTTCTGCTTCAATTCTTCTTAAATCTGGGAGGAAATAATATATGTGATGGAGATCATCCCAGGGTCTGTTCGGATTAGTCATTGCTTCAATAATCACTTCATCTGAAGGCAAGACTAAGTGTAAAGAATCAATATTGGCAAGGGAACCTTGAGCCCAAGTTGTCTCTAGTATCAGATCTAACTCCTATGTGGGAGTCGGATCGGGGTCGACGAAATCTTGTTGGACTATTGAGTACACAACTTCTATTGCAAATAAGGGCATGGCCATACCATGGTGCCCTGTCCCTTCCATCGTGGTTGATGGGGAAGGAAGAGTCCATGGATCGTTGAATTAGGTCATACGAAACGACGAGACTTGAAATATCTCAACCTTAGGCTGGTTTGAAACGAAATTAACATCGCCGGAAGGAGGTGGGTAATAGAAAGTACCCATCAAAGGTGAGCACAAACCAACCCTTATATTGACCATGTCGGGTTGAGGGTTATCAATCATCGGGACCGTGGATGCCCCCGATGAAGGGTCAGGATGGGAGAAAGACAACTAATTAATGGTCATGATCTGACCCTCGTGTGTAAAAAACAAGACCCGAAAAAATGTAGCAACCACTGCTTGAATATCATAGGTCCAACTACTTCCTAACAAGAGATTATACTCGAGAGACGCATCAACCACTTCAACCACGACGCACACAGTCTTCCCTCCTAACTGCACTGGAAAAGAGGGGATGATTCCATGTGGTCAGAACGAATGTTCGTCGAACGTGGTAAGAAGAGTAGGTGATGGAAACAAAACACGTTGGCCAATGGCCTTTTAACACACCAAAGACATCACACATGTCAAGGTGCCCTTATCAACCACCGTGCGGAAAATATTCCGAGTAAAATTTTTCGTGGGGTAAGCCACTACTATCTGAAATGCTACGTGGTAAGGGAGACGAGGTTTTAAGTCGATCGTATCAAGCATGATCATACCTGGATTAGAAGTCTTAACAGATCCTAAGGTAGCTAACAGAACCTTTCTTTGGGAAGGGCAGCTCTGGAGGACCTCCAAAGCAGACATCGCACAAGGGGTTTGAGACAAATCCTCCACCACAGAGTATTTATGGGCGGCCCTTGCATTTGGATTGTGAAAATATTTATTGAACGCACCTTTTGGGATGTGTGTCATTGTTTCACCCAATGTCTTCTCGATCTGGAGAGGAAGAGGTGGGTTTTCGGCTTCTTTTCTCTTCTTAATGGTGTTTGGAATTCTGTAATCATGCGCTCTAGTCAATATATAGGCATCACCTTTCATCATATACATATTCATGGATGAATAATTACTCACAGACGGAGGGGGTCCTTGACTGCCCCCATCCGTGCTTGTAGAGGCTTGAGTTAATTTTATCCCATGTTGAAATGGGTTTGTTAACACAACAGGCTGCTGCTGTGCTAATAAATTTTGGGCCTCCGCAAGCCGAGGGCACTGGTGAGTTGGGTGGCCTTACATGCATAGGTTACATGGATACTTAGAATTCTTCTTTTCAGTGTTTCCCCCACCAACATTATTGGTAGGTTTCTTATCCCCCTTACCCTTCTTTCGTTGTTTCTTCTTTCCTTTAAGATGTTGGGTGGCCTTTGGGTTGGTCGATTGCACACTATGTACATCCGACGTTTGGGTAGGGGGGGTAGCCAAACCAGTGGTTTGGCTAGTGGATTTTTGTTGTATCGACAATTGCTGCAATTGTTTTGACAGCTGATCAACGAGCTTTTTTTGTGCTGAACCTATAATACCATCGGCATGTGGCCCAACTCTCTGTCTGGTCTTATCAAGTATTTATCGTGGTGCATCTGGCAAAATTTCGTAAAGTAAACCAGACTGAGATTAAATTAGCTCTAGATGTTGAGCTCTCATTATTGTATCTTCTTCAGAAAACACTCCCGACGTTGTGACATCTTTGGATAACTGGGGTACCAAAGACTTAAGGAACTACTCCAACAGGAATGTTGGTGGGACTGGCACTTTTATCAAACTCTTCCTCCATTCTCAGATGTGATCGATGATATGGTCCGCCTTTGTCTGCTCAAAGTTAGCCAACAATTTGGTGTCAGCATTGTATCTCACAGGTAATTGGAAACAGTTTAAGAAAGCCATTGCGAATTCGCCAAAGGAAGAGTATCTCAAGCGGTCGAGTTCAATGTACCATTTCACAGCACTCCCGATGAGAGTGTGTTGAAACAAACACAAATAAATGGAGTCATCTTTCAACGAATTGGACGAGCACCACAAATGAAAGGTAGTCACATGATCCCTTGGTTCTTCATTAGGCTTAGCTTCGAACTTTACAATGTCCAAAGGCAACTTGGTCGGCATAGGAGGCCAACGTGGATCGTGACAGATGGGTTCATTCAATAACCTTGTCAAGTCTAGGTGGTGCAGACTTGCCAAAAAGGATATTTTGGGTTCTTGATTGTGACCAGGGAAAAAGGGGCCTAGAGTTTGGCTGGCACCAAGTTGCCAGGAAAAGTTAGGTTGCTAGCTAGGGTTCTGGTAATAGCCGTGGCCTTAACCAGCATACGGATTCTGCACTTGTTGATATGTTATTAGTTGACTCCCTTAATAGGACATGAAGGGATGGGCTTACGTCGCATTCCAAGGATTTTGGGAAGGTTTTCCCCCTACCAATCCAACGAGCATAGGTGTTAATCCTTGCTCGGGGTTCCATTGGCTATGGAAAGGGTTGCCCCCGGTTAGCATCCCTAACAAGGGAACTTATCCTTGCCATGGATTCCATGGTCCTTGTGAGGAAGGAATTCCTAAGTTTTCCCCTTGTCCAGGAATAATACCGTGTACAGGATTTTGTTGTCCATAACTGGGGTTGCCCCCGGCTGAGAAGGCAGCCGACGAGAAATCATTGTTACCAAATGCATCAAACAAAGAGAATGGTGTCGAACCAACCAACATGTTATAAGAAGGAAGTCCTTGACTACCTACTCCAAATGAACTATGGTTTGTGTTCGGCTCAGCGAAGTGCTGGTGAGTACTGCCGAGTGAAGGGGATGAAGGAGGTATATGACCCCCTCCGTAAGGGAAAGCGTTATAGGGAGAAAAAGTGCCCCCCATAGATCCTTGCAAAGGAGTGTTGGAGCTCCCTGCCCCGAGACCTAAAGTTTGTAGAGTGGAGTAGGAAAGTACAAGGCTTGTACTGAAGCCAGGCATCCTATATGAGAAAGGAGGGCCTGTTGCATTCTGGGTAAACAGAGCAGTGATCACCTCCATAGACGGAATCAGACCATTGCCCAAGGTAGATGCAGTCGAGACCATAGTGGCTCAGACAAGCGATGGTTGGTTAGGAGGTGGAACACCCCCCGTAGTGACAACCGTAGAGGGAATATGAGTATTCCCTAAATAATTCACAACATTTGCTTCCATCCCTGCTTGTGACACTGCTAGGTGCTCGTAAGGATAAACCTGTACAACGATGGGCGACGATAGATCAGTGATCGGAGGTTTGTACAGACCAAGATCTTCCGTTCCAAGGTATGATATGGTTGGTTCCTCTGGAATCAAATGTTCTTCTCTTGGAGATGGGTCAGGCACAGTTTCCTGTAACCCAACTTCCTCAAAAGACCCTTGCTGGTCTAGTTTTCTCCTTAGTAGTGGCGGAGGGGATTCGAGATCAACCGGTGGTAGGCCCAAAAGCCTTCGCGAATGGAGGATCTCCTGATACTCCATTGTGTGAGAAGATCAAAGACACACTATGGATTTCTATAATTGTTTAAAAACCATCACACACTAGAAAAAGTTCCTATGAGATAAGACATCTAGTCACTAGCTAGTTGGAAGAAAAATTACAACAACCAACACTAGAGCAACTTACCGGTGCAAGTGAAACTCAAATACGGAAGCACCCTCTAGGTACACTCTGCAAAGCGTGGCCCGATGTCTATCCTAGGTATCGCAGTATATCCCCGCAGTAACCTGTGTAAGACCCTAAAATAAAGGCAACTAGGTTGTTAGCACGCGAACGATCACCAAGCGGGTACAATTGACAGTTGAGTGGACCGTAATGAGTAGGGTATCAAGCCCAAAACCTATCAAGGGTATCGAAATAAATTGTTCCAGAAGACAACTGAGGACCTTGAACAGATTCGAGACCCATGAAGCTACATGGAAAATGCGATCAACAGAATCCCAAGACAAGCCCTCTATATGCGTTACCCACTATGCTTGGTCCGGCTTTGGAGGGGTTATCTCCACTACCTTTCCACACATGACCTTGTTTTTAGCCCCTGTGTTAGAGGGGGTTCCCGGATAACTTTCATGATACTGGACTTTTTAACACTCCCTAGCACATACTCTTATGTTTGTGTTTTGTAGCCTTGAAGAGTTTCCTCTCCAATCCTAAATCAAGGCTCTAGCCTAGACTAGTTGATGGACCCTACAAACATAAAGTCTAGTTGATTTTAATTAATCGTTAATTTTTGTCGTTGTCTTAAGTCAAAGTAAGCGGAAATGAAACTAGTGATGTGTTTAAGAGATGAAAGAGAAGAGCATATACTGAAACTGAAAACAAACTACTTCCTCGTCACAAATTCAGATTTGCACATTTAAACTCTTTAACCAACTTTTTGAACTACTTTTTTTTTCCTAAGATCTTTTAACAAAAAAACTCAAAACAAGTTTTCGCTCGACTACGAGCTACTTATTGTTCGAATTCAATCATCCAAGAACTTATGAAAGCATTCTTTTTCCTGATTATTAATGCAAACAACCAACTACTTAACCAAACAAAGAAAGTGAAAATTATTTTTTGATTATGCTTCCAAAAAAAGAAAATTTGAAACTGTATTCTTTTCTGAAGAAAAAAGGAAAAAAATAAAGACAATACAATACCAATAAATGACTCCTGGCCCACCGTAGACCGCGGGGAGTCACTGACAAAACCAAAGAAGGCAGATCAAAACAGACTCACAATCTCATCCAAAAACGTAATAAAGAAAAACAAGAAATCTTTCGAAGAAAAAGAAAGCTACACTGAAGTCAAACCTAAGCTACAAACTACTATGATAGAGACCAAGGATAGATCAAGAAATCCCCTGAGAAGTGTGACTCCTTACAGGGAAGAGGATGACTTCCTCTTCTAAAAAAAATATTTCTCAACAGGCACGCTATTAACACTTAAACAACAAGCATATGTACGTGGGTTGTCCAAGGGCAAGGCACATGTGCAAGCCCACTACAGGTCACGTGCACCTCTGCAACTCCTAAAAAAAATGAAAAACAAGCAGTCAAGCATAGGCAGGGAGTAATAGTATTGAAAACCAAAATCCCTTAAAGACACAGGAACTTACTTTTATAAATAAAATGCAAGGAAACTTCGATAAAGCAAAGCTAATCTGAGGTTATACTTAAACTACATATTGCAACAACAGAGACCAGGATTTGATCAAGAAAACCCCTGAGAAGGATCACTTCTGACAGGGAAGAGGATGACTTCCTCTCCTAACAAAATTATTTTTTGAACTCAGGCACGCGACTAACACTTCAGCAGCCAGCGTATGTACGCAGGCTGTCTAAAGTAGGGTGTGTATACATGCGTGCAGACCTTGTACATGCCGAGTATACCTCTATGGGTTCTCAAAAAAAGAAAAAGCAGTCTAGCAATCAAAGAAGGGAGTACTGGTATGGAATACCAGAATCCCTACAAACTCAGAAAAAAGGTCATCAAACCAATTTAAAACACCCAAAAACTATCCCCAAAAACACTAGAGATCCTCCCCAGTATGGTCACCAATTTTGTTGTGGGTGGGAAAACCCCCTACAGACTAGCACTAAGGGTTCTGTAATGCATGCATAAATGACCATATAAAGTCTCCTACTTTTTAACATCATCCCAACATAGACCCCACATTCATACATAAACAAAAGGGTAAAAGGATCTGGTAACTCTACCTTGAACTTTCGCGTTTGGTGTCGATCCTTTTGTGTTCGGTTGCTCCTCGACTGCAAGTTTCCTCCCAAAGACAACTTGCATTCATAAAAATACAAACAAATAACCCCAAACATGCATTTTATATATGAATTAGTGGGTTAGAGGTTCTAATAAAGTATAATCAAAACTGAATATTTGAACATCTCATATGGCGGGACGGGAAAAGTAATTCTTTCTTATTAACCTCACAAAAGTAACTTACAATGGTGATATCAGCCACTACTCCTTGAACTTGGTCCTGGGATCCTCTTCAATTGTGCACCAACTTCTTCCATATATGCTTCTCCTCACAAAATGGTTGCAAAAGATTGGGGCAAGGGGAATACAAAAAAGGGCAGAGTTTCTTTGTTATTATCTACCTCCTTTCAAATGGGACCCCTACCTCTTCTTTTATAGGCTAGAAGAGGGTAGTTATCCGGTTGAGTGACCGACTATGAGTGGTCAAACAGTTTAGGCAATTACCCAGAAATCTATATTCCGTCTGCAACTTTCTATTTTTTGTGCTTTTGTTAGTATACGCGGGCTGTAGTGGGTCAGCTAGCATATACACACGTGTAGTAGTGATGCAGGGCGCGTATGTCTTCACAAGGATGGTTTTTAGAAGAGTTGTTCAGTAGTGGCTTGGAAAAAATGACAAGTGAGATGGCCTGATGCCATGTATGCATGTTTGGTGCAAATTAGGGTTATAACAGGGTGGAACCCTAAGGACCCTCTGAGATAAATAGAGGTTTTGTACCCCCAAATGAGGCTGCTGCGAGTTAGTAGGAATTTTTTTGAGTTTTGAGTTATAGTTTTGATATTAGATATAGCCATTTACTTTTGAATGAATATGACAGAGGAAAATTGACTCAAATGCATAGCATTGTTACTGTTTGTAATTCTTTGTTATTGTGTTTTCATAAATGAAGGAATTTCGTTATGAATGGATGAAACTGTGAATGTTAGTATAAGTTTCAATTGTTTCTCTTATGTTGAGTAAGTGCAAGGTGTGCACACATAATGCAAGGAGTGCATGACGATATATGTTTCGATTCCGAAGCTCATAAGAGATAGCACAAAACTTCCACTTTGCAAGGAGTGCAAAGCGACTGCTGCAAGGCATTCATAGTCATCCGTAAGAACCAAGTATTGCGTAGGAATTTGCTGCAAGGAGTGCACATATTTAGAATTCGGCTAAGTATCGAAGGGACTCCAGAAGAGGTAAAGGAGCAAAAGGTGAAATCCCGACTTGGTTTGGGCAGTTGGATCCAGGAAGATCTGGATCGTCGATCTAGCGCCATTGCGACCTTGGATATCGAAAGAATGAAGGTAAGGAGACTGCCAAAGTCGTGAAACATGAAATCTCGACTTGATCACAGTCGTTGATCGAAGAAAAAATATGGACCGTCGATCTGACGCTCACAAATATCGGGAAATTGGGGATTGGGAGAATAGAGGTGAACCAACCTCCAAAGTCATGAAACACAAAATCTCGACTTGATCGTAGCCATCGATCGAGGGAAGATCGTGAACCACAGATCTAATCATATCGGGAGTTCCGGATATGCGAAATCCTAATGCGCTTGAGATTTGAGCCCTAGGTCATGACTAGAGGTTACATTGAGGGAAGATAAGGAAGGGTTTAGTACACACTTTGCTCCTTTCAGGGTTTTGGAGGTTGGGAGAATCGGGGCGATTGACATGCAAAGTCCCGACACGCAAAATCACGAAACGCCTTTTGGGTTAGGTTCATCGTCACATCTAGTGGTCACGTGAGAGAAGCTTGCGCTTGGTGCTTGTTTGCATGATGGAGTTTCATGAAAAGGAACTATGGAAATTTCTTGAATATTCCAGCGGGGAATCGAAGAGCTTCTCCAACTCAAATATTGAGAAGATCCAGAGACCCGAAGGTCAACAGACCCCACTGAGGTCATACGAGTAAGTTCCAAAAATATTGGATACTGTCATAAGAGAAGTCGTTAAATACTTCAATTTGAGGCAGGTCGCTCAAACAGAGGTCACATCAGCAAGTGCATCAATCATCATTAGCTCATTATGGAGGCTGGGGGGATTGAAAGGAATCGAGATGATCGTGCCACACATCCTTCGTAATTCTTATCGATTGCATCTCACACGCCTTAGATCATGTCGTCGCAAGAATGTGACACAATAATTATTTTAAAACATCCTATCGCAAGGCATTTAGTGTCCCCTGGAATGTTTCGGCTTGCTTCCCCGCTCCGTTATAAATTCTAGATGTTCTATAAGCATTTTACTCACTAGTCGAGCTTGTGTGAAATTGGTAACTCGTCTCGTGAGCTCACTTTGATCAAATTATTTTCTTTGGGCCTTTGTCAACACATCCACGCATAAGGTGGATATGTTGTCGCACCATGGGATCTCCTCAAAACACAATACGAGGCCTGCGAGGCAGATGAAGTGCCAGGCCTAAGCCACAAACTGCCTGGGACTCATTATTATTCACAGTGGGTGTCCCCAAGGCTTCAAAGGGAGATTCCTACCTTCGCGTGGAAACGATGGTATCTCCCCATGATGAGGCTGAAGTGGAGGAAGTTACATTGGAAGGAAACAAGTTAGAAGTCATGCTTCCTCAGCAACAGATACCTGAGAGAAGAGGAAGGCCCAGGAAGAATAAAGAGGTGGGAGGGGAAAACTAAATCCCGATTGAGTCGCGTGCATGATCAACTGTTGAGGAATTCCTAATGTGTGCTATCCGGCTAGATCCGGTCAAAACCACAAGTCGAGGAATTGGAAGCTGAATGAGAAGGACAGAAGCCTCAGGTTCTAACATTCAAGCACCTAGTCAGTAGCTAGAGCAGTCACAACTCACCATAGCTGAACTCTACCAGGAAAATAGAGAACTACAATGACAGTTGGCAGAAAAGACCCTTGAGGTGGCAGCACCTCAAGGTCGTGAAGGTAACACAACATGGCTCAAGAGGAAACTTCGAGAGGTGCAAGATACGATCATGCAGTTGTGCGAGGCGCAAAGAGTATCGGAAGAACAAAAGATGAAAACCCCTTAGGGAGCGCGGAGTAGATGGGAAGAAAGTCCGCACGTAGAAGAGGCATGGTTGGCGAACTCTTTTTACATTCTCAGACACGACGCATAACTTTGATAATTTTCCCTTTTGTAAGGATATTTTCATTTTCTTAATGTAACTGGGTTGGTTGGCCAAAAGGTGTAGACAATTTCTACTCTATGTAGCCTGAGCTTGATGACAATCTAATATATATAAAGTCTCAAACTTTTGATGAACGGGCTCTGGTTATAACGATTGAATGCATCATCTTCTTGTTTGTATATGAACTCCCTGTGTGTTTGGTCCACATCTTTTCCTGTCTTATTTGGAATGTAATTTTACGTTATTCGGACAAACCGTATTTCTTCTAATGCATCCTAGAATTCATGATCAGTGGTACCATCACAACACAACTGGTTTGGGACATATGACATCAAAGACCGGTGACCTAGCTTGCGGGTAATAGTCGGGTTCGGGACTTTGCTCAAAATGTGTGATCTGAGCTAAAACTGGGACTGTCGATGCCGAAAAGGCACCAAGGAATCGACGCTTGGGGGTAAAATTATTATTTTCTCTTTGGGTTTACTTTCTCAAAAAAAAATCGATGTCGAAATGCTTCGGGAATCGGCCATCGACGATTCCTTTATTTCTTTGCTAACGTTTACTACCTTTGCCTTTTGTCGATGCCAAATGAAATAGGATATCAGCGGCTTGCTTGTGTAATGCTCGTCATGAAATAAAACTCCATTCTACTGATGCCGATGAATATCGACGATCGGCGACCTCGGTTTTCTCGAGTGATTTTCTTTCATCTTCAATTCTTCTGAGTGCCGAATTTTGGACGTGTTGGGTGAAATGCTTTAGTGGTTGATTCTTTAATTAAATGTTAGTCCTTTTAAGTTATGATGATTTTCACATGTCCAAGAAGTCTTTTAAATACTTAATGAGAATCAAAAAATTATAAGCAAAGGCAACATTTTTCATACTGAAGTCAAATTAGACAATGCCAAAATATTAAGTGGTACCCAAAAAGTAAAATTTGACATAGGCATTTTAGGGTGTGTTGAGTGATAAACACGATCATATTCCAAATATGCACTAAAATATTGGTTGTAACCTATGTCTATGACTTATCCTCTCTTTTGGTTCCCTCAACTAGCCAGTTTTAGTACTTGGAGAAATCTATTTATATCATTTTTTGGGAAAGTATGGAGGGTGGTAAGAACTTCACAAAGTAAATTGGAATTTTTGTTGCATGTTGAGGGTCTATATGGAAATCCTCGTAATACACATCCAACCTTGAGGTTTCATGCACCAAATGGATTATTAGAGTACTATAATAAAACAAGATGTCGAACTATCAACGAAATACAAAGTCTCATATTTGGCTTGTCTTTTAATGAACATTCCTTATGGTGGTCCTCCATCCTTTGCATGAAGGAAAAACCTTCATTGAGACAACCTAGTTCTCAACCCTAAGAGGCATTAACATGATTAGAGATGTTTGTCTCTGAGACTTGGGACAATATTATGTAATATAATATTATATATAATTTATAATTTATCTATTATAATTTATAAATTATATAAATTATAATATATAATTTATAAATTATATATATTATATAATATATAAATTATAATATATATATATATATATA
>ML780516.1:362603-379303 GCA_009831015.1 Picea engelmannii | reverse complement strand
GAGCTAGATGAAGGAGAAGGTCGAGGTCAGAGTAGAGAGGAGGAAATAGTTTGTGCAAGCTAGGAGGAGAATGAGGTCAGAGAAGAGAGGAGGTAGGTCGCGTGAGCTAGGAGAAGGAAAGGAGGTGGGAAGAGAGGAGGTAGGTCACACGAGGAGGAGGAGAATGAGGCCAAGGCAGAGAGGAGGGCACGTGGAGGAGGAGAAGGAGAAGGAGGTTGAGGGCGTAGAAGAGGGAACACGAGGAGAAGGAGAAGAAGAAGTAGGTTGAGGAGAAGGAGAAGGAGGTTGAGGGAAGAGAGGAGGGAATGTGGAGGAGGAGAAGGAGAAGGAGATCGAGGGCAAAGAGGAGGGAACATGGAGGAGGAGAAGGAGGTCGAACTGCGTGTGAGGATAAGGAGAAGGAGGTTGATGAAAGAGAGGAGGGAACACAAGGAGAAGGCCAATATTGAGGGCATGCTCGATATAGGAGGAGGAGGGAACACCATTTGGAACCTACGCGCGAGGAGAAGGAGGTTGACAATCAATTCAACATGGTATTATTTCTCTTCTTTTATGTTTTCTGGTATTTTTATCTTGAAACATGCCATGAAAATGTTCACATTCTCCATTTTATATTTCAATCTTTGGATCATTAATATCCCATTCATTACTGTAAATTCTCAAGGTTTTTCCACACATCTTACAAACCACTACTAAAATAGAGGGAAACCAGCACCATCAATGAAGAAAACAAAATAAATGACAATGAGAGAGTTGTGACCGTATGTCAACTAATTTGTCCGTTTAAAAAAACTTCATTGATGTGCAAGGGAGAAATATGTCTGTGAGAAAAGACCAAACATCTATCCCCCCCACATACATTCAATAAGGTGTGTGGGATAAACACACCCTCAAAACAACAACAAAAATCACAAGAAGCTACCTAAAACCCTAGTATCATTCTTAGAGCTTAATGTAAAGGCTTTGAGCCAACACCTTAGGCCTATGAA
This sequence comes from Picea engelmannii, assembly GCA_009831015.1. NCBI lineage: Eukaryota > Viridiplantae > Streptophyta > Pinopsida > Pinales > Pinaceae > Picea > Picea engelmannii. Next base: position 378,314 of record ML780516.1, on the reverse strand, counting down.
CCACTACCAAAATAAAGGGCACCCAACACCATTGATGAGGTAAAAAATATAAACTACAATTCAATTCTATTATTTCAATCCTTAAAGATTATTCTCACCACCCCCATCAATATCTCTTTTGTGTGGAGAATATTAGGGCCAAAATCCACTCATGCAAATCAGACTTAAAAAACTATAAATGAAGTAAAAATCAACTGTAGGTTTGGCATAGTACTCATGTAGACAAAACCATAAAGGGAAAATATTGCATGATCATGCAGACCCAAAATGATTTATAGCACCCAACTAAATTCTCCCTCAAATTTGAGATTCAAATACTTACATAAATTTTGATAAGAAGGGGCACCTTGCCAAGCTTGGAAACCTTTGCACTAGTAGTTCCATGTGTTGGAATATGGTGACCACTTTTCCTTTTGAAGCTTCCATGTTGTGATCATAAATACCACATAGTTAAATATGATTAGTCCACACATCCATTAAGTCAACCCTGATATTGTTAGTGTGGCATTATGGCACTTTCTAGGATTGTCATATGCACCTATAGTCTCTATTTACTATTCACATCAATGTTTTATCTTCACCCACTATGAATATGTGTCATCCTTGTCTCATCTTGGATGAACACCATGTAGGGAAATCTTGTGCTTTTAATCATAATTCATCCCATTTGTATTCCATGTCTCATCCCTTCAATTCTACATGGTTCTTTCTTAGACCTAAAACATTATAGAATTTGATTTTGGTACAAAGTCAAGTTAGTGGGAAGTGTTGCAAAACTAGACAACATAAGAATCTCACTCCATCCATTATAGTATTGGACCGTAAATATCATAAAACACATGTTTAAAACAAGTATTGGTGTTGGGGAAGGATCCATGCAACACTGAGGAACATAAGGGTCAATATCTACCTAGGCTCTTGAATCCAAAAACATTATTAAACACAATCATACATTGTATCATGTTGAGAACCACCTCAAGTTTTTTGTTGCATGTTTGATTGCTAAATTGAAAAATCACAATTTAGGTATTTATAAGCTTTTGATTATGTCCTCTAGATATTACGGATCTGTCAGTGTAGGTTTATGGTTCACCAATGGATAAATTCTAACATGAATGTATGGTTCACCATATCCATAAGAAAATGATGGTTCATTTTCCATCCCCATGCTAACATATTCACCTCATTCCTTCAACGGTGCCTTTCAGCTAGAATCAATGGCACATGCCCTCACTAATGTCACCTTACAATTAATATTAGTGCCTTCAATGGTTCCTTTTCAAAATATTGATAATATCACCTCATCATTATCAATGCCTTTGATGGTTCATTTTAACATCATCACTACATGTCTTCATTCATGTCACCTCACGATAATTCCACCTCTAATGCCCTCACTAGTTGTAGGCTAGCATTTCCAAAGTTCACCCTCCCTCATAATAGTTGTTTCCTCTCACCTCTCTTTCCTTCACTAGTTCAACCCTATGGTGTTAATCTTAAGAGGGAATTTGAGGAAACAAGGCTTAATCATCTAGACCAAGGTGAAACAACATGTTTTTGAAGAAGTGAAGATGTTGAAGCTATGCACTACACCTATTCTTACACTACTATATGTTGCTCATCCTTTTGATATAGAAGATGATGCATATGACTGTGGGATAGGTATTTTTCTGACACAACAATGTCATTCCATTGTGTTTTACTTAGAGACATTTAATGACGCAATCCACAACTTTTGAAGTTATGATAGAGAGATGTGCTCCATTGCTTAAGTAGTTCACTAGTGGAGACACTATATATAGGGAAAATAAATTGTTATTCAATCTAACCATAAGCCACTACATACCTAGAGAAAAATTGAGAACACACCACACATGAAATGGAATTTCTTATAGCAATTCCAATTGGTTATCAAACATTTACATTGAAGAGATAAAAATGTAGACTACTATTCGAGTCGACCACCAATAGCATTCGCAGTGGTTCTTAACAAAAACATGTGTGATATAGAACACTAAAAAGAGTTCTACAGTACACACATAAATTTTGTGAAAGTTTATGAAACCATTCAATAAGGATGCCACACTACCTACACAATACTTATTATTAATTCAATTGAATTTCATATGAATACAGATCTTTTGTATTTACTTGATATGATGTGTTCACTTACAAGTGAACCTAGGGATTTGTTGATTTGGTAATCTCATTTCTTTAAGTTGGTTGGGAATTTTGTCACATCAAATATAGTTGCAACTTTAAAATAACATTTTTATTCGCCATGTATGAGGCATGATGTTGAGCACCACCTCAATGTTTTTGTTGCATGTTCGATTGCTAAATTGAGAAATCACCATTTAGGTATGTATAATATTTTGATTATGTCCTATAGATATTATGGATTTGTCATTGTAGGTTTATGGTTCACCAATGGATAAATTATAACATGAATGTATGGTTCACCAATGGATAAATTCTAACATGAATGTATGGTCTTTATAATTGATCATAGTACATGTAAAGAAATATTGCATCTTATTTAGAATTGTAGAACTAAATTGAAAATTGCATTTTGAAAAACATATCATTTATTGGGAATTGAAGTTAGGACTTTGCATTGTGTTCATATTCATTTATTTTACTTGCTGAGTCATAACATCATTAGTTTCACGACCGCACCTTTTTGAGTAACCAAGGCCACTAAAAGTAACGCTTATAATTTAAAATTGATTAGTAACGATTTTATTTTCTAGAGTGCACAAACTAGCTTAGGATTTAGAGCCTTGGAGTAGGATTTTGTGAGTAAAATTCTCCAAGGCTATTAAATCAACATATCTGTCTAACTAAGGGAGTGGAGAAATCCATTGTATAATCGATAATATCAGGAGGTTTCTCTTACACCAGAGTTAAGCATGAGGTCAAGTGAGGTTGGTTGAAGGGATAATCCCCTGATACCTTCTTAGAATCAGATATATTTCTGGGGTTCTATTCGTATATGGGGATCTTTCTAGTACCTTTACCTCTGTGAGAGGCAGTGCTTTTGAAGTTTTGGGATTTGTTACCCTGCCAATATGATGGATCTGACTTATGATTGTTCGCTTGTGCATTGATTATATCATGGTTGCTTAGTTGCTTGACTTAGTTACCACATAGGTTACTTGTAGGGGTTATTTTGTAGGTACCCTGGGTCAGATAAGGTTTGGACAACACACAACCTTTATGGAGGATTACCTCTCCGAGAGGATTTGACTGACTGGTTGTTAAGCCCATGAGGGTCCTTATAACGGATTTTTTTAACTCTGATATTTAGCAGAGGAGTCTTAGGCCCCTCTTGGGTGAGGCATACCTACTTTAGAGAGGGAGGCCCCTTTCAACCACTTTATCTTGTTTGTGTGCATGTTGGCCTTTTGTTTATCTTAATTTGGTGTGTTCTTTGATTACTAGTTGGCCTTAGGATTTTATTTTTTTTATATGATGAGTCTTAAGTCATCGTGGAGCCAGACCAAATTCCCCACAGGTCTCACCGCTTGTTATAGTCACCACCACATTTTGATTATTTTCCTTCTAAAATTTGTAAAGTTATCATACATGGTACATACACCTCCACTTACCAGACTTGTGATCGTACGAGGATGAGTATTGAATCGAGTCAGAAAGATACTGGGAGTCCTTCAACTCCCATACCCACTACAGTCAATGATACTCCTTCGACACCTTCAACCACTATGGTTGTAGTGTTGGAGGTTCCTATCATCACACATGTCCTTCCTATAGTGAATACTCAACCTATAGCCATGACATCTTTTGGGTCCCTTTGTCACTCGTCGGGATACAATATTCAGTCCATATAAGGTCCCTCGGGCTTCCTTTCTGATTAATGAGCAACATAGGTTGCTTGATGAAGGTAATCTTGGTGGTAAACATCAAGATCACTTTCTCAAGGGAAAAGGAAAGATGAATTAGAAGGAAAGAGGACATTTTGATGCTTCTGTACACAGACAAGAATGTCTTGACAAAAAAAATACATTGAAGATTGATGAGTCAACATCCATTCGAAGGAATTGAAATAAGGAAACATCAGACACCTCAGAGTCTGTGGCTATGTTTCTTGGGCTCATATTCCAAATGATTTCAAGAAGAAATTAGATGCAAAGAGTCATGCTTGCATCATGATGGGGTACTATGAATAATCCACAACCTATCTACAGAGGATATCATTTCACCTTTGTCATGCCTCCCTAGATGAGTTTCTAAAACAATTGAAGCTGCTAGACTTGATGTTGGTGATGTCTCTTCAGGTTGACAAACTCATAGTCACAAGAAACATGATAGTGTTTCTTTGATGGCTCTGCATGTGTTCTTGAGACTTGTGATCATATCTCTTTCTCAGATGCACAAGGACAATCTGAATGGGAACAAGCTATGCAATATGAGATGAATCATCTTTTGAAGAATCATACTTGGTATATTTTGACTCATCCTTAAGGTAAGGACATCGTAAAATGTCCATGGGTCTATAAGACCAAATTTACCTCCGAAGGTGTTGTTGAGTGTCATAAAGCTCACTTGGTCACAAAAGGATTTTGTCAACAAGAAGGCATCGACTATAATGAGACCTTTGTTCCTGTTACCCCCCCATGCCTAGGGTTAATTTGAGGAGACCATGTCTTATGGTCCACAATGAAGATAGTGATCCCAACCATGATGATGATCAACATGTCCACAAATAGCATCCCAACAACCCCCCTAAGATTTCCTCTTATACTTTAGATCATCCAAGCTCATCACATCCTATCAACTCAGTGTATGGGAGATGGTAAGCAAGTGTCACCATGAGGTATGTTAGTCCTTATTTCATGCGAATTTGTGGATAATGGATCACTAGCTCAAGAAGTTATGTTTGTTTCCTTGTTTCACCTTGGTCGCCAACATGTGTGCCTTAGTCCCATGTTGTCACCACCTAGGGATAAGGGGTACCATTGGGGGGCCCTCACAAAGGCAACGTTCCATTTTCCCACCATACTTAAAAATTTCCATCATGGAGCCTGTCACAGTTTACTAAGCTTCAATAATGGGTCATGGTACATTTTCTCATGAGAAGAGGGGCTGAAGGCCCAGAGGTTGATTGAAGCTGCTAAGCAAAAGAAACATACAAAAAAAATAATGCTAAAGAAAGAAAGAAAGAATAGCAAAGGACTCTAAAATCCAATCCAAACTTGAGCTCTACCCTTTCCATGTTCACCCCAGTCCCAAATAAATGATGTTATAGCTTTAAATCTTATAAAGGGGACTTGCAAATATGATAAGAGGACAAATAAAAAGGAAGATTAAGGGGTTTGGAAAAACATAGCTCTTAGAAAGTGGTAAGTCAAAGAAAGTGAACCCTCCACAAATGTGCTCATAGAAATGGACTCAGTGACACCATAAGCTATGAAGTAACCCCGATCCATATCACTATCAAACTTACTCTTGAAGGGTTCATTTCTTTCACTACTTCCCCCAAGACATATTCCTATGTTTGGGTCTTTTCTTTCACTGCTTCCCTCAGGACATATTCCTCTTCTTGGGTATTTTCTTTCACCGTTTTGGTTGGCACACCTAATCAAGCCAGATGAAGGTCCTCCCATATTCAAACTTGCCAACTTACATACATTCCTGAGCTAGTGTGAAATTTGAAAGGGATATTGATTTGAATTGTTCATGTGGCTTGTATCTTAAGAAACAACGTACTTTGCATGATTTAAGGACTAGTATATCTTATGAACATTGGCTTTACTTGATTTCATATTTTGTTTTGATCCTGATGCCCCTGACATGGTTCTTTGAAGGACGCCCCAGGTTTTCATCTAGGATGTTGTTGCTTTATTGCAAGATATGGCACGTGTCATGCAAAGCAGTGAGTCACCAGTGACTTGACACATTCAGACAGTGGGTCTCACATCTTTAGGATGACAACAGACATGTCTATCAACCAAAGTATAGTGGGTGTGCATCTTAATAATTCTCTCAAATTTAATTGAGGATTGTCTCCTTATCATTACATTGATTTCGACCCCTTAGGATTGAGTTTGTGTCTAATGGCATCGGTTCCGGGGTACTCCAACTAGCATCGTGTCCTATTACTACAACTTGTTGGAATGTGTCATTTGACTCCAAACATGCCCCTATAATTCCCAGATAGTATACCAATAGTAATAGATCATAATACAATTATGAAAGAGTAACACTATGGTAAACATTATGAGCTTACTGTGATACCAACAGGATACTAGTAATGAACTCGTGTTACATCTTGATTGACTGACTTTTTATGTCATTAATGGTGTTATAGGATGTAAAATAAAATAGGTATTTGTTAGATCTATATTCATTGAGTGAGGGAAGTTCAGGTATAATAGAGGAAAGTGAGACATCTAGTAGGTCTAACATGCGAAGATCAACTAGAGGTGAGACGATCAGAAGAAAATTCCATAGACACATGGAATTTTTTCTTGCAAAAGGGGGATCATGTTCTTATGATCATGAGAGAATAGACAACATTGAGGTTCCCTTGAGGTACAAACATATAGTGAAACGATGGGTACCCAAGGATCTTCGTGAAATAAACATTGGTTTTTGTGTAAACGAAAGGATATACCAGATTGCTCCATCGTCATTACATGGTTTGGGGATATTTTCCATGGATGGCATAAAGGTCTGTTACGAAGGATTAGCTGAATTGATGGAGTACTCCAGACCCTGTTATATCTACAAATATTGGATACGAATAGTCCAATATACAAAAAGTATGTGAAGATAGGGCTTGGCTGCAAATTATATACAGCTAAAAGATAATGATCAAAATAAAGAAGAAACTATCTATATTTAAGGAAGGCCAAAAGCAACGGGCAATATTGCAGGGTTTATAAAAAATACATGACCCGCGACCACAAATAAGTGACCCAATTGCGTATTTGAGGGGCATGAAGGAAACTGTGTATTCGTATGTGCAATAAAATCAATAGTTGCATGTGAATAGTTATTGATTGATTACAATTTGAATCGAATAGATACATATGTTTTTATTATGGGGGCGGTACGTATACTAATTTACCCAACCTATAAGGAATGACTCTCATATTTTAGGATTTTCATTATGTTCTCTACGATGTTAATCCATTTGGAGAGCTTCGGTCTGTTTACTCAGTGTGTCCTATTTTTGCTATCAACAATAACATTCCTCCTTGGATGTCAATAAAGAGGGAGGATTTCTCATACATTTGAATTTATTTCTGATGATAATGATCACAGTTTTAATTTTACTGTAATGTGGTAGGATGATCGTGGTAAATCAAAAGCGGCCTCGGAACATGTAAAGGAACAACAATCTTCGAATTGCATTTAATGTGCATTTTATTTCTGTGGCGATCAATTATTTTATTTGTTTACATAACTGAATTATCATTTATTTTGTCAAATATGTAGTCGGCGGGACATGATGTTGATGATGATTCGCTTGGCCAAAGGGATTTGTATGAATCCCTCGACCCTATGGTTTTAATTAGAAAAAAGATCAATAAAGAAAACAAGTAACTAGCTCACTTGTTAGATATTCTAGATCAAACTCCTGAGGTCGAAGAAAGGATCAAAGAAGTTATGACAAGGCTTAAGACATATAAGGTAATAACCATAGTTTCAAGGGATTTTATTTTTATGCCATAAGATCAATTATGAAATCTTGATTTTTAACTTTTACATTATCTAAATGAAAAAATGTTTTCTTTCTTATATAGAGATTTTTGGATCCTGCTGACATCAACATGCATGGTGTCGGTAGTAGTGGCGTTGCACAGACACCACAGGGTCCCGACGCATGCCCTTGTATAACTGTCAGGATGCAACTATTCAGATCTCCACCTTCCACACCATTAGGTGGGAGCCACGACACACACATCGAGGAAGCAGCCACACATGTAGGCTCTGGAGGTGGTGACGGAGATGAGGTCGATGATTTGACCAACTATATGGTTTATTTTCCTAAAGCAAGACATGTGACCAACACAGGGACCCTTAAGGGCACATTTATGGTCAATGAGGAAGGGCTTCCATTAAAGAAAGTTAAAGTCCCAGGTAATTTTTAAAATTTTAATTGTTTCATGTTCTCTATGTAAACAAATATAAATCATCTAAATTATTATTTTTAAATTAATAATCATATAATCATTTTGCGTGTAGGGAATAACAATTTTTATAGGTCCTTGGAGAATAAGGCATTGCTGATTTTTGGGCCCACCATACGGGAGAAGTGGAATTCCCAGAATTCCAACCTCAAAAAAGAATTGATGGATTATCTTGAAATCCTTTTTGGTGTGGACACATTTAATAAGACCTTGACCACCACCGCAATTGGCCAATATTTAAAATATACGCGAGAAACATATAGGAATCACTTGAAACAAAATGATAGATATGATTTTCCTCTGATGATTCTAGATAGGGAGTGGAAGGCCCTCATTGAGGATGAAAAAGAGAAGAAATTGACAGATGAAGGAAAAACACCCTCTGGTCCCAAAAGATAAATTACAATTTCAATTCAATACCTTCAATTTTTTTTAGATGTAAATAAAATTGTGGTATATATTAACATACTTGAAACTTTTGATGATAGGTTGATTGACATGTCAAAGGAAACAAAATCAAGGCTTTCCAAATGTGGCCAACACAGGTTAGGCCAGGGCGGCTACTTGAAGTGCAGTCACGAATTGTAAGTACCTAAATATCTTATTTGTATCGCCTTAAAACTTTTAGGTAATTGCAGTGAATAACATTAAAAATACATACTCTTATGCAATGCAGGGTGACGATTTTGGTATTGAAACCATAGAGGAAGACCTCTAGCTTGGTTACAAGTACGACTATAAAGCTATAGTTGAACACCGAAAAAGATTGGGGAAGTTACCAAGAACCACTTTGCAGGATAAGATAAATAAAATTCAATCCACATTAACCTTTATTATTAATTTAATACAATCATGTTGGATATTATTAATATTTACAACTTTCTTTTAATCAGGGGAGCAACACTATCAACGAACGCACTAGTATTGGAGAGCAGTGAATTGATAGCAGTTTGCAACCAGAAGATGGTTCTCCCATGCCGTATCAATATTCCATGGGGGTGCAGCCCCACGATGGTTCTACGACCGAGCTGGCACATGACAGTAATATGGTTGTATTTTAATCATATACTTAATAATTTCGTAGTTATGCATTTTGTACTTCTATTTTTTTTTACTTATACATTTATGATTGTCCTTATAAAGTGTGTGGTCTCAGTGGCAGAGAATGTTGTACTTGAGGCTCATACAGTTGAAGAGGATCACACAAGGGAAACCATTCCAACGGTGTCGACCAGTGCACTAGGTAAATAATGACATTGCAAGTGTTTTTTTTAATATTATTGAACTAGTTCAATGATATTTAAAAACTAACCATCTAAATTTTGTATTTTTTTCTTTTGTAGGTGATGCCTCATCACAATGGCCTCCATTACCCCGTGAGTACCAAGTGACTAGGTGTGCTCTGCATGAGAGGACGTAATCACAATCAGATTTTGAAGAGCACCCACATAACAAAGACGTAAATATCGATGAAATGATTAGGAACTATAGAGCTAAGAAGAAGAGGCCAGCTAAAAGTACGAAATGATTATGTACATGAATATTTTAATAACTATTTAATATAAAATCTATTTTCACCATATTTTGCTTTCCCGCAGCCTTACATTAAGACCATTTTCATTATTACATATCAGTTTAGACCTATTATTTTCCAAAGCATTGATTTTAGTATTTTGAGTGAGTTTATGATTAAATATTGGAAAAATAACATGTTTTCACTTATATATCAAAGTGGGATGAGTTCTATGATGTTTACAAGTACATTTTAATACTCCAACCAAGCCATATGATGTAATAGAATAAAGCCTCTTTTCACATCAATTTCCATTCTCTAGTTTTTAGATGTAAAGTTCTTTAGTGTAGTGTATGATGTTATGGATTAGTTGTTACTTTTCTCTTAGGAGAATTGAGCTCACTCCAAATGGATCAAGGAAACATTTTATTTCATTGTAAACAGTTGTGAATATTGGTATGTAAATATGTTTGGTTTTTCTCTAAATATTTCAATAGATTTATATGTTGGGTATTGGGGAATTGAGAGTGATGTGAGGGGGGAAAGGGGCCATAAGAGCTCCCGCCTTCATGTGGTTGGCCCTATTCAGTAGAAAATAATTTATTGGAGTCGTTTAATCTTGGAGAAAACCTCCCTCGATCCAACGAAGCAACAACAAATTCAATGTTGACTTCGTTGCTGCTACTTCAAATCAAGGGAGGCAGTTTGATCAAATATTAGACGTGTGGCTCCAATAAATTATTCTCGAAACCAAGAGGAGCTCATTCAGGTATGTTCTGACACTCTCATAAAAATGCATCTTAGAGTAAATAATGCGCTACAAATATGACTTGTATTGATGTTTTAGATAGTTATGGAGGTTGAATGATTTTGGTAGGTACTTTAACATCTTCCTTTATCGATTAAGTGAATCTCAAGACTAACATAGGGTCATACAGTTGAAGAGAAACACACAGGGCCAACCATTCCAATTGTCAACCAGTCCAACTGTACCATCGACCAGTTCATCATATGAGGTGTGATTACTCCTTTCAACATAATTTATATAGCCATAAATTCTAGTTATGTTTAATGTTTTATGATTTTTTATGTGATTATTTATTAATGCAGGATTTTCTATGTGATAAGCTATTGAGATATATCATATGTTTAGTGAAATAAACCTTGGCTTCCTGTAGGGATTGATGAAGTGTTAGTTCATGCATATACTGCTAGGGGTCCTCCTAGAATAAGGCCAAATGAACTGAGAAAATTTTCCATAAATAGTGTTGTTGTACTATGCCTCCTTTTTCCTAGGCATTGTTCCAAATCATGGAGCATGTACTGTCCATCTATCATAAATATCCTTGCATGTTGATCATGAAAACCCAGAAAGTGCTTCAACGATACAATTTTCCTCCTTTACGCAACAATACAATTTTTATCCTTTGGTACAAGATGGAAGCTAAGTAGTATGGCTATCTATCTCAATTATAATAACATGGTTAGATCATCTCCTCTATTTAGTGAAAGACTCAATATAACCATCATAAACTAGAGGACAACTTAGGTCAAAGGGAGTGATTTTTTGGGTTATGATGGGGTTGCAAAAATTAGAGCTTCCATCGAAACAATCTTAAGCTAAAAAACACTTTCCTTAACATCCTTATTGTATAAAAAGGTATCAAGATGTATTGAATTAGCTAATGAGAAGTGTGAACCAGTCTTTAGCAAACTATCTTTGGCAAAAACCCAAATCTGATTAGATCCATCATTGGGAACTTTAGGCATCTTCTCACTTTCTTCTAGGAAGAAAATGTCATCCAAATGGTAGGTTCATAAGGGATCATCATAAATAAAATCATGATGACCAATGGCATAAGAGTCCAAAACTTTTTTTGGACTACCAAGAGTATTTATCATATTTAGGACAAGGTTGATTATAGAACTATGATACCTTATGGTTATATTTGTTATCAAGGAGATCATGATTAGGTTTCTGATTTTTAGGCTTCTATTCATTAGAAAAAATTAGGCTTCCAAATCGATCATGCTCGAAAAAATTATTTGTCATATCATCAAACTGAAATTTGCCAGTGTTTACATCAAGATCAAGATTTATCTTTATATGGTGGAAGAATTTTTTATTTGAAATACTATCGGGAAGAGAATTTTGTGAGTTATTTCCATCGTTGAATGTTTGGATTTTTTTCTAGCCAAAGAAAGAGGTTTTAAAGGAATGTTTCTAAAGTTGGACTATTACAAGGCCTATGACAAGTTGGAGTGGAAATTCATTCTCCACATGCTTGAGTGGATAGGATTTGGGCAAAAGTTCATATATTATGTCAATATTCTCTTTTCCAATGCTTTGGTTATTGTGTGTGTTAATAGATCCCTTACTTATCTTATTCCTCTTAACAGATCAATGACGTAAGGCTACCCTATAGCCCCTGAATTATATGTTCTCACATATGATGCCTTGGGTTATCTATTATAAAAGGTAGTTTACCAAGGTAAAGTTACTGGCATTCCCCAGTAATATTTAATCAACTCCCACTATGCTTATGAATACCTTTTGTAAAGCTTCTAAAGAGATACTACAAGATGAGAAAACATCTATGATACTTATTGGATTAGACGATCACCTAGGGTGGATTCCTTCCCAATGGAAATTGGTTCAAAGGGGGGAAATCACCAAGTATCTTGTTATTCTATTTAGCATTGACATGACTTGAAATCATATGTGAAATTGGGTTATTAATAAGCTTACAGTCAAACTTGAATACTAGAATAGTCAGGATAGTTGAGCATGTTTTTGAGTAGTTAGCTTATATACAGGCATTCTAAAGGCACATCACATGTAGTAGGTCGGGTTTTAGTGGTAGTAGGTTCCCCATACTTATAGATTAATTTCCACATTTAGAGCAAGTATGGGATGTTGAAGACTCCTAAAGGGTATGGCCAAATTCATGTCTTTTCATTTCTTGAAATTCATATATATATATATATATATATATATATATATATATATATATATATATATATATATATATATTTGATCATATTTTTTAATACCCTTTATGGTTATGGACATATGGTTTGAATTTGAGGCAACTCAAAGAAGTTTCTATTTTTAGAAAAATCTATTTTTGGAAAATGTTTTAGAAATTAGATCAAAATTATAGGAGGATCGCATTTCTGAGGACCCAATATTGATAATTGTTCATGGTAATTTCAATTCAATCCAAGACCATGAAAATTTGGTTTATTTTTAGTAGGATTTTTTGGCATGGTGTTTATTTTGTTGGATACCCAGTATGGCATACAAAAACAATGTTAAATTTCAAGCCATTCCAAGGTGTTTAATTTTTCAGGGTCCAAATCCATTTTTGTAGCTTCTAGAGGGTGCTTGGTGGGGTCCCATATATGGTTTACTTGCTATATTTTTGTTGAAATTAATGCAGCTGCAAGATCCATTCTCTGGAGGATTGAAAATACCCTAGCTATGGACTAGGGCCCCCAACACACTCATGGGGTTTCTTGGTATGAGACCAAGCAGTGAGAGCCATGGAAAAATACCCTGGTGAGGGCCCCCAGTACATGACTGGGGTTCTTGGTCTTGGACCAAGAGGTAAGTCCCTAGATGTGTCTAGGGCCCCTAGATGTGTTCCAGGGAATCCTTTCTCAGTGCTTGGATTGAAACTTGGATATGTTCCTTGGTGGTTGATATAAGTCCCTAGATGTGTCTAGGGCCCTTGGATGTGTTCCAGGGAATCTATGCTCAGTGCTTGGAGTGATCCTTGGATGTGTTCCTTGGTGGTTGATATAAGTCCCTAGATGTGTTCTAGGTCCCTTGAATGTGTTCCAGGGAAACCTTTCCTAATGCATGGGTTGTTCCTTGGTCTTGTACCTTGGTGGATAATACCTTAGATGTGTTCTAGGGACCCTAGATGTGTTCTAGGCAAGCTGGTATATGACCAGGTAGATCTTGGTGTAATACCAAGATGTGTTGATGTGTGACCCTCTTCCTCTCTCCCGGGATGGTCCATGATACCTTGGAGTGCCTATGAAGATGGAAATGACCACATTGTTGATGGACCCCCTATGCAGTGACGATAAAGTTTATAGGTCATTATGAGACTCATGTGGACATGTTTTTCCATTATGGGCCCCCCCTTGACTTTGTCTTAAAAGGTACCCCCTTGTTGTTTTATGTGATTGAGGTTTTATTTATGTGATTGGGGTTTTATATGTGTTTAGGGTTTTCATAATTAATATTTATATTAATTGACATTTTAATTAATATGTATATTAATTAAATTTTAATATTTAATTATAATTTTAAATTTCCCTAACCCCTCTCCCTAACTATAAATAAAACCCTACCCTCTATCATTCTATTACACTCACACTCACTCACTCCTCACTCTCCTATTTGTTGTGGCTACCTCAGTTGTTCTCTCTTGATAATGGTGCGACCTCCTTTTTGGACCATCTTTTCAGATCTGAGTTTTTTGTTGTTGGTGTGGCCTCTCCATTTTATGTAACAATTTTAGATCTGAGTTGTGTTTGTTGGTGCGGCCTCTCTATTTGATGTAACCGTTTTAGATCTGAGTTTTGTTGGTGAGGCCTCTCCATTTGATGTAACCATTTTAGATCTAAGTTTGTTGGTGTAGCCTCCCCATTTGGTGTAACAGTTTTAGATCTTAGTTTTGTTTGGTATTGGTATTGGTTGGGTACTACTCCTTGATTGTTTGTTAGTGCAAGAGATGATGAGGTGCCTCCCAAGAGATTCCTAACATGTCCTTTTTGTGCAGAGGTGTCCTCATTAGATGTCGGACCTACTAAAGTGATTAAGGAGGCTCCTTGTGGGTGCCAGATCTCCCTTTTAGGGCCACAGACCTGAGTACAGGTGTTGTGGCCTCCTTTGTGGTTGTCTCTTTTCTATATTAAGGTTGTGGCCTCTTCTTCTAGCTTCCACGTGTAGAGTTGAGGTCCTTGTGAGGGTTCAACTCTTGTTGTCCCATGTGTTGGAGTGTTTATCCAGTGCTTCCTTCTTTTCAGTTATGGAGGGTTTGATATGGACTGTTTTTTATGGAGGGTTTGCTTGTTTGATATGGAGAGTTTGTTTGTCTCATTTTTTGGAGTTCTTGTTGTCCCTTCTTATGGGGTACCTTCTTTTGTTATATCAGCTATGGTTAATACCTTGTTGTCCCTTCTTGTGGAGTACTTGTTGCAGTTGTCTTGTGATGGTCTATACCTTGGAAAAATTGTTCCTAAGTCCTTATGACAGAGATCAACCCTAGAGGTTTGATCCATGAACCTAAAACTATTTCTGAGCATATTATAAAGGTTTTTCATCCACAAATGTGACAGGTATATCTTTCTTAGATCAAGAGGTAAGCTTGAGGTTTGTCTTTTCACTCATAAATTTTCTTTATACTCAGAATTTAATTTAGATCTATTTATTTCTTTTCTCATATATGTTGATCTTGTGAACAGAAAAATAAAAAGGCATTATTTGTTTCTATTTTTCCCTAATTCTAACAAATTTCCTATGACTTTGACCAAGGGAACACTACTCCAGGAAGCCTACTCACACCTTCTTGTGACCATTCTTCTTTTTATTCTTAGCCTATACCAGCTCACCCTACTTGAGTAAACCTTGTTAATTTTACTTATGGTTGACTTTGATGGAATTTTCTATTTAAGATTGATATTATTTCCTTGAGGATCCTTCCCATTTATGTGAATGATCCTAACACTTTCCATTTCTAGTGTAGGGAGGGTGATCCTTACTTGAAGGATGTTTTCCCCATATTTATGACACCATACATATTTCTACTTATAGTACCTAGCTGCCATTTCAATTAAGACATTTAAATACGCACTGCCATTTCAATTTTGTTTATCCTATTCATTTTTTTCATTCATATTTAGCTCCATATAAGGCACTGGTTGATCTATAAGGTTATTTATTCATTAAAAAGACACTCATTTAGTTCTACTTGATTTTCATGCATCCTTAGGCATAATGTTGAGCATACATATTAGTTAATT
>ML780516.1:334550-353678 GCA_009831015.1 Picea engelmannii | reverse complement strand
TATTTGGCAGTATAGCATGGGCTCACATTCCTGATGAGAAAAGGAAAGCATTGCAGCCTAAAAGTGAGAAGTGTATATTTGTTGGTTATTCTAAAGATGTCAAAGGTTACAGACTTCTTCAATCACATTGTAATGAAATTATTGTTAGAAGAGATGTTAAATTTGATGAAAATATCTTGGTCTGCGAACCTAATTCGGTGTGTGTGCCTTATTTGGCCTGTGAGCCTAATTCGGCGGTTGTGTCGTCTTCGGCCTACGAGCCATCTTCGGCATTTGTGCCTTCTTCTGATCTGGTTTCTTCTTCAGATGATGACAGTGAGAATGAAAATCCACCTCCGCCTGCTCACCCTCCTCCAGATGAGTCCTTTGAACCTAAACCAGCACCAGCACCAGCTCCATCGCTTCCTAGATGGGTCTATTCAAAACGAGAAGCAATTGGTTATCTTGTCGTTTATCCTTCAGATCAATGTCAGACATGTTCACAGTTCCATTGAGCCTCTTCTCTTTTGGCTCAAGTTTCAGAAACTCGTGATCTAGAGACATTTGCAGAAGATTCAGGTCATCCAGATTGGGATACAACAATGAATGAAGAGTATTGTTCTTTAATGGAAAACGATACTTGGGATCTTGTACCTCTTCCAAAAGGAAGAAAACTTGTTAGATGCAAATGGGTCTACAAAACTAAGTATGCATCGAATGGAAGTGTTGAAATACACAAGGCTCAGTTAGTTGCCAAAGGATTTTCCCAAGTTGAAGGAATTGACTATAATGAAACCTTTGCCCCTGTAGAAAAAATGAATTACATCCGCCTTGTTCTTATCCTTGCTGCCTCACATAAATGGGAGGTCCATCAGATGGATGTTAAATGTGCCTTCTTGCATGGAGATGTACAAGAAGAAATCTACATGGAACAACCTCCTGGCTATGTCCAGAATGACTGTAGCCTTGTTTGTCGCCTCAAGAAATCTCTTTATGGTCTTAAGTAAGCTTCCCGAGCTTGGTATGCCAAAATGGATAGCTTTCTTATTGCCACTGGATTCTCTAGATTCCATTTTGATCCTAATGTCTATACCAAGAAAGTAGGAATCCATCTCATAATCCTTTTCCTTTATGTTGATGACCTTATCCTTACTGGTAGTGAATCAAAACCTTTAAACCATGTGAAAACCAGCCTTAAGAAGAAATTTTAAATGACAAAATTAGGCTTTTTGCACTATTTACTTGGCCTCCAAGTTTTGCAAACCAATGAAGGAATTTTTATTTCCCAGTCTAAGTATGCTTGTGACCTTCTTCATCACTTTCACATGGACGATTGTACACCAACCCCTTCTCCCTTCCATTCTGGAGTCAAGCTTACTACCACCTATACTTCTCCTAAAGTTGATGCCACCCTGTACCGTCAGTTAGTTGGTAGCCTCTTATACTTGACTCATACCTGTCCTGATATTTCCTTTGTTGTTGGTCTTGTTGCCTGGTATATGCAAACACCCCATGAAATCCATTGGAAAAAATCTAAAAGGATACTTTTCTATGTTCGTGGTACAGTTCAATTCAAGATACATTACAGTTTAGGGGGGACTCCTTTATTGGTTGGTTTCACTGATTCAGATTGGGTAGGTGACCCTGATGATCGGAAGTCTACTACAGGTTATGTTTTCAGCCTTGGTTCAGGACCTGTCACTTGGGCCTGTAAGAAACAACAGGCTATTTCACTTTCTTCAGTAGAAGCAGAGTACCAAGAAGTGGTAAATGCAAGTCAGGAAGCCCTGTGGCTTCGACAAATCCTTTCAGAGTTTGGATTCCGGCACCAGCATCTGACCAGCCTTTGGTGTGACAATCAGAGTTCCATCAATCTCACCAAATACCCAATTCAACATCAGCATAGCAAACACATCAAGCTACACATGCACTTCATCAAAAAGCTCATTCATTATCAAGTTATTGAAGTGCTCTTTTGCCCTACAGAAGATCAAGATGTATACATTTTCACAAAGTCTCTTACAGATGTGAAGTTTTCCAAACTTCGATCTATGTTAGGAATTCAGGAAGTTGTCATTAAGGGGGTATAGGCTCTAATGCCTCCTTCCTTCTCCTATTGTTTCACTATTGCAAATCCTTCAATCCTATCCCAAGTTGTTCTTAAGGGGGGATGTTAGGATATTTAGACACTTAGGAGTTAGTTAAGATCTACTTGGTCTATTGTGTCATTAGGTAAAAGTGTGTTTTCTAGTGTGTTTCTTTAGTATGCATTTGTAGTTAGGAAATCTGACGGTCACGATATGTTCCCGACATAGAGTGATCCAACGGTTCATACTCTCCTCAATCTTAACAGCCATTGATCTGTGGCTTAACACCCGATTGGTCCATGATCTCTATTTAAAGAGCATGGAGGGTCATTTTTCGATGATCGATTGTGAGAAACTCTCTTGTAAAATCTCTCTGTAATATTTTTCTTTGCATTAATAAACTGCTCCAATTGGTCGCGTTGGTTAGGATCGTGGATGTTTCCCCGTAGGGGTTTTACCACGTGAAAACATTGGTGTGTTGATATTTGATCTGATTATGTGAGTGGTTACTGAAGGTGTTTGTCCTCTATTGGAATACCTCTGTTGTCGAACAGATTTCAACCCGATGACTATGACTGCTATGACTACACCGGTCTGGGTAAGACTCCCCAATTTACCTTTTCATTTTTATACTCAATCGTTTTTACCTACCCTGGGCAATGTGTTGGGTAGGTTTATCAAGATTGACATAGACCGATTAACGAAAGGTTGTGTCACCTTCGCCCTCATATGCATTGAAATCGACCTCAGTCAAGCGCAACTGGATAGGATTCTTATACATTGGAATGAGGATGATACTTACACGCAACTGGTCGATTACGAGAATGTTGCCTTCAGGTTCTGCTCGTTCCAAAAAACAAGGCACCTTCAGGCAACTTGTCCTTTATCCCCAACCACATCCTTATTCCCTAGAGCATGAAAAAGGGTTAATGGTTGGCAAGACCCTAAAAATCACAAAAGTCACTCGAACTCATCATATGACAACAAGAAACATCACAAAGACGCTCCAGATCCTCTACCTTCTACAACACCATTGCAGTCTCCAACAAATGCACAATAGCCAACCATAGACCCAAAACACTAGTCTTTGGCTTCATCACAACATCTTGAAGCTTCTAAAATTTTGACTCTGATTCCTGCAATTCAACCTTCGCACACTCCCCTTGAAAATGATTAATTGAATGACCTAATCATGGCCACAACCCTGCTCTCAGGGACTCATAAACGTCCCCATGAATCATATAATTCAGTTAGTGACAGGGAAGCACCCTTGGCTTCCGCAAGACTTTGGCATTTCCTCAGACCATATGGATTTGGTGGCGAAGGATGTTGAGCCTATCATTTTGTGTGGTTGGATTGATGTTCGTAAGAAAAAAGGAAGAAAGGATCCTCTTCGACCATCACAATGACCCGACCCTTTCTCATTATCTTTTAATGTTTCATCTTGTTATGACCATGCACTCCTTGGCTCTCTTTTAGCACAGGTTAGTGTCTAGTGCTCCCATGTTCTCTTTCTAGGGGGTCTTTTGCTATCAGCAAGTCTATGTATCACTTTGTAATTTTTTCTTGGTTGAATAGAAGGATTCTCATCTAGTTTATTTACATAAAAAATAAAAAATAAATACTATTTGCATACTCAAGGCCTCCCACCTTTTCATCAATTCAAATATTGATATTAGAATGAGGGGACTCTTACCTTCACTCCCTTCAAAATTTATATGTTATAACAACCCCAAATGCATACCTGCATAGTTGTTATCAATTTACTTGATGCTACCTTATCTTTTACATTTGTAGAAGCTCATCGTATCCCTTCACTAAATTTATTGGTCAAAATTTTCTCCATTCTCATTTGTCTTCATATGGATGGATACCATAAGAAACAATATTGTTATGCTATAATCATTTTTCCTAGATACAAAATCCATCATTAGTTTTATTCAAATATCAGAATATCATTATGATATTTATCATTATGATATATATATATATATATATATATATATATATATATATATATATATATATATATATATATATATATATATATACTACTCTTAATCTATAATCATTCCATCGGCATGTTCAGGCATGTCTACATGCATAAACACACATTAGTATGTACCAAGCATTTGATCTTTCATGCCTATTTTATGCACATGCATTCTATCTTTATTCTATGTGTCATGCATCAGTTCCATCACACACTCCAATTCATATATATTTCATATTAATCAATTATTTAGATTTATTTTGTTGTAGATGGTTGTCTTGGAATTTCTGTAGAACCCAGATGCCCTGTTCACTGCTATTTTTCTCAACTTTGCACCATTGGCCCCTATTCTACACCTGTTATCCAAGCCTCACTTGGTCATCATGTATTTCCAATCACTAGCTAGTCCACTAGTGATGCCATCTCGCAACTACTTTATGCAAAGAATCCTGTCCCAACATCCTTTGGCTAAATTCTCAATATTCATAGTGTTGTAACATGCACTATTCCAGTAGAATATTAACACTGAAATTTAATTAACAACTTCCTATTTTTCTTGACCAAATCGACCTTGGAATACCATTATCATTGACTGACATTTCAACATTTTGAAATACTTCTTTCATGTTTTCTTTCTAACATTCTTTTCCACCCATGGATTTGCTCAATATTAAATATCTTTCTTCACTTCATTGAGTGATTCGTTGTGAAGCACTTTTTTTTGGCCATTCAAGACCACTCTACTCCAATGGAAATGCCACCCTTTTCCATTTGCACATGTACCTTGCTTTTTTTGTGCACTCTGGTAATAGAGGCATCTTTCTTTCTTGTGTAATTTTAGACAAGAGTTGCTAGACCATATATGACAATTCCTTCTTCCTACATCCCCATGCCTCCTCATAGAGATGATTGATCCAACCATAAGTCACACTTCATCTCATGATATCATTTATCCTTCTCTTGTAACAAGATTTTGTTGCCTTTATTATATTTCTATCTTCAAGGTTATTGAGTCGTCCTTGTTTCTCGTGCATGTAATGACATTCTTTACTTGTTGGGTTCATACCCTATGTGAAATATCTATTGAAATTAATTTGCAAGCCATTCAATCTTTATATCATTTGAATACTAATATTCCTTTTCTTTTATTTAGACCCTTGACAACCTTGAAACACCTTCCCTGCACTTTCCTTTGCATTTCTTCTCATAGTGACAATATCTTTCCTATCCCTTCTTCCATTTGACTATGTCTGAGCACTCCCCGTGCCGACATGCAAACTTAGGATCTCTTCCTCATGGGTGTAATATCCTTGAGCATATTCCATAATTCCAATCCTCATATAAGAACTAAAGTTTATTTCTGTAGCTCTAATTCTGCAAGAAAACTGCATGTAATAATCATTGTTAGAATATGCATATTATAAAACATTTCATTAATTAGAATAAATGTTATTTCTTCATCAATTTACGAAGGAAATATTGCACCAATTCAAATTTTTATTTTCTTGATGCAGTCCTCCTCGAAACAACTTCCCAATGACTGTAGTCTTGCCCGAAAATTGAGATTTGGTTTAAAAGTTGTATCCCTTTGAAGTTCTTGTACATATTTACAACATCTTCGGAGACTTGAAGTCCTGAATTCTTCTCTCGCTCCAAAATCTATGGTGGGAATCGATCCACCTTCGTATTTGACGATCCTGGTCAAAAGTGCACGACCTCCTAATAATTAACTCCCTTACAACTTCACATTTCACTTTCTCTCTCCTCTGTTGATCTATATTAATGGATTCATCATGGATCTAAGCCATATTTACTCTTCATAAATTCCATGAACCCACCACCAACACTTAGTTTATTTTTCCTTCATGGACTCACGAACTTATAAACTTATAACATTCCTTTCATAAGTCCATCCGAAAGGTCTTCATTCACTTAACCATTTTTCCACTTCTTCGGACTCACAGACTCACAGACTCACAATCTTGTAAATTTTGTTTCATAAGTTCGTCCAAAATGTCTCAACACTTAGTCATTTTCCACTTCTTCGGACTCGCGAACTCATGGACTCACAACCTTGTTACTTTTCTTTCATAATTCCATCTGAAAAGTCTCAACACTTAGTCATTTTTCCATGTCTTCGGACTCGCGGACTTGTGGACTCACAGACTCACAAGCTTGTAATATTTATTTCATAAGTCCATCCGAAAAGTCTCAACACTTAGTCATTTTTCCACTTCTTCGGACTCGCGGACTTGCGGAATCACGAACTCACAGTATTGTAACCTTTATTTCATAATTCCATCCGAAAATTCTTAACACTTAGTCATTTTTCCACTTCTTTGGACTCGCGGACTCACATACTCACAATATTTTAACTTTTCTTTCATAAGTTCATCCGAAAATTCTCAACACTTAGTCATTTTCCACTTTTTTTGACTCAAGGACTCATGGACATCATGAACTCACAATATTGTAACTTTTCTTTCATAAGTCCGTCCGAAAAGTCTCAACACTTAGTCATTTTCCACTTCTTCAGACTCACTGACTCACAGAATCATAATCTTGTAACCTTTCTTTCATAAATCCGTCTAAAAATTCTCAACACTTAGTCATTTTTCCATCTTCACGAACCCACAGACTCACAAACTCATAATAAGTCCCAACACTTAGCCATTTTTCCATCTTCACAGACTCATAAACAAATTTCTAAGATCTTACCTCAATCTCATGGGACTGACAGTTGGTCTACCACATGGCTCCACATCACCTGCCAACTGTAATCCTGTCCAACATGTACATGTCACCATGGAAGCAAACGTATTTCTTCTACCATGTCAGCTAACACGTGGAATCCATGCCATATCGACATCATCGTATGGAGAAATACCCCTTTTTTTCCAATTTGCTTATGTTCAAAATTTCCAAAGGGGCTCAATTCTTCACATTACCCATGAAATTTCTCTCAATCTTACTGTCATAAAATCAACAAACTTATTTCATACATCCTTTTTCTGGCATTCTGTCAAACAATTTTCCTGCATAGTCTATAATTTTCACTTCTGCGTTCCACTAATTCGCCCATCCAGGCTCAGTGTTGAAAACTAGGCTCTGATACCACTTTGTGATGCACCCAACCACCAAAGTGGGTCACTCCTTGCAAAAACAATCTCTTTAACAACTCTGATACCATAATGTAATGTACCCAATGCTCATCTGAGCAAAATTACGTGCATAAACGCATTAGATTATCAAGATTTACTAGTAATTAAATTAATGTAGCTTACCAGCCACAAATCACACACAATATTGACCAATTGACTGATACCATCATTTTGAATGCATCTAGCAGCATATATTAAACATGAACATAACTATTCAATAAAACAGTAAACACACAACATTCATATAAACCATTTACACAATGGAATTAACATAGGAACAAAACATAAACACTTATTTGTTAATGATTAACCAATTGGTTACAAGCGAAGGATGAACCTCCTAACCTTAGGCACTGCTAATAATTTTCTCTCATAAACAAGCCACCCTTGAGTAGAGGCTATGAGTACAAAAGGAGATCTGGCCCACTAGTTATCCACTTTCATCATAGAGAATCCCCAAACCCCAGGTTCTAATCTCACAACAGTTCCAAACCTCCAAATTTCTCTTTTCCCCACAATCTTCACTACCCAAGGAATGTACCCCCTTCACTACTCACAGTCCCTCGGGGTGTACCATTTGTTTATCGGGGCCACTAGTGGATTCGGTTGGCCATGAATCACTCAGCCAAGAACTCTAGGAACTCTCAGTTGTTTCATATTTTCTCACAGTAGCCTTCACAAGGCTCTAAGTCATTTTCTTCACAAACAATTGCACCATAGGCTTGTAGCCCAATTTACAGGCCCACAGGCCTGTTTGTTTCTCAGCATAAAAACACAACCAAACAATGGATTCCTTCAAGTAAACCATGGATGGTCCTCTTCCCAGCCTTTTTCTCCTCCTTTGCTGACCAAAAAATCCATGTAAAAAATTTCCCCATTATGCATGTGAATTTCCTCCTCTTCCTTGCTTGTTTGATTCACACTCTTCTCAAGGATGATTGTACTTCATCCCATGCTCTCCAATAAATATGGGATGTGACCACTCACACCCACCCTCTTACATGAGCTTAATGATTGGTTTTTCACACACTCAATCAAAAAATAGAAGGTTATACATAAAGATAATAATTTCAAGAGTGTGGGTTGGATTAATACCCATGAATAATCCC
Source organism: Picea engelmannii (assembly GCA_009831015.1). Taxonomy (NCBI): domain Eukaryota; kingdom Viridiplantae; phylum Streptophyta; class Pinopsida; order Pinales; family Pinaceae; genus Picea; species Picea engelmannii. Next base: position 345,349 of record ML780516.1, on the reverse strand, counting down.
CCCTTGGACCCCTCTCTCTCGTGGAATCATATCCCCCCATCGTTCTTCATCTCTTTCGTATAGCAACCAATGATTATTCCTTTTATTAATTAATCGATGTTCATAACTTGCAATTCGAGCCCCGACCACATTAGATCAATACGAGCTCTTCGCCTCAATGCATCAACTCACCAGCCTAATTCACATTTATACAATTACATTATAATTCATGGGGATTAGAACTAGGGATGTTACAGTTTTCCTCAACAACACATCTTTGGTAAGCCTATCACAAAGCCCTTGTCTTACAAGCTTACCTGGTGACTCCGCTAAGGGTGATTCTCTCACCTTCCTTTGATGATCCTAGATCATTTGGAAACTCCACTAATACATTTTAAGTTATTTCCAAAGTAATGGAATTATGGATTTCCAGGAATGGTTTCCATGTATTGATTTTGAAAGGATCCTTGGATACCCAAACAAGTATAAACATGGATGGTCAAAGATCTTTCCAAAATTTGAAGGATAGGTTGTTACTCATGTTGTAAATTTCTTGAAATATATACAGGGCATGAGGGAGCATGAAGATGTACAAATTCAACAGTTTGTAGTCTATGTAGCATTTGATGTACAAGATTGGATCAAAACCACTTGCAAATTGAAAACCATATGCTCTCTCACAGATATCATTAGCAAATTTATTGAGTATGGTAATGTACAATCTCAAAGAAATCACAAATTCAGTTAAAAGGGGATGTTTCTCCTCAGATCCTCTTATATGTGACCTTAGGAAGTCACACCATGCTCGAAGAGAAGAAAAATGTGACAAGCAGTGTACAAACTTCTCCCAAATATTGAAGGAAAGTGTCAAAGAATATAGGAAGACATGCAAGCGATTGTTGAATCATTACAAAGATGTACACTTGTTAATTGACATATGTACAATAAGATAGAAAGAATATGATCGCATATTGGTAGATTATGAACAAAGTCTCGAAACTTAAGGAGAGGAAGAGCTTGATAAGGCATACTTCTAACTGAAAACACTTTGTGTCAACATATAAGAGACGTATGACCAACCTTTGGTTTTATCCGAGATATTTGAGTTGGATGTGGAAGGAGAAGGATGGGGTGATTCATAGGATGCAGATCTTGATGAACCTCCCCTTCCAAACAAAAAAGCAAGTGATGAATAGTTTAATAACTAATAACCTCCATGTCTTGAGCATGCCTTGAATGAATAAGGTTTCACATATCCAAGGAAAGAGCCCAAGGAACAAGCTTATGAAGATGGTTACCAATCCCTCGAAGAGGATAAAGAACTTCTTCATGATCCTATTGAAGGAAACAAAGACTTGGCTGAAGAACATTTTGCTGCCAAAGAAGAGGCTCCTCATGAAGACAAAGTGTTGTTGTTTTATCCTCCATTTGATGAAGTCACCCAAGCTTCCATTTGTAACACACCCACGACGGGGCATAAAAAAAATTATTTTCTTAAAGGACAGATTCTCCATTCATGGTTTCTAATTTGGAAAGTTGGGGAACCAGGCCAACCTCCCGGTCAAGGATCTCCGATTCTGAAGCCAAACGACTCTCTGAGACCCTGATGGTCTCGCTCTGTAATTAAATATAGACCCTTTCGAATTTCGGGTGCAGATCTAATGGTACCCGTGACCTTCCCTTCGCGCTTGGGGAATCTCTGATTTTGGGCGCTAGCCCCTTTTCTAATAATCCCCTCCTTGAGGTGACCTTGGGTGATAACCTCATGCAAACACACAATTGCAGGCGCGGCCAAAGGATGTTTGAAAACAAACTACCTTTCGACCCACAATTCTCCTCAAGCCTCCACGTGTCCTTTCTTCAAAATCGTGGTTTGGATTGTAGCCCACCCTCAAATTTTTAAAGTTTGTGCATATTTGATCCCCGCAATGCTATGGGACCGTTGATCTCATCAACCTTGACGGTGCTTATGAACTGATGGCTTAGATCCATCCTTTCCGAATCTATGGATCAAATATAACCTTTCTAAATCAACGACTGTGATTTATTTGGTGATTCGGGTTTCAGGAGTTTCAACTCTCAACCCTTGCTTCCTCCTCAGTAGTTATCTTCTGGAGTGGAATATCTACTAACACCTGTCACTAAAAATGTGCGGCTATGATTTTCCTTCGTGAGTTCAGCCTTCGGGAGTTTCATTTCTCAAATTTTCATTTCTTCCATAGATATTTCTCCGAAATGGCATATCGTTTTCCACACGTCCTCCTCAATCGATGGTTCTACTCTCACTTCGGGACTTTGGCCTCCTCAACTAGATCAACAGTCCTTCAACTCTCTCCTTGATGAATGGTCCTTCAGCTCCATCCTCGATCAACTATCGAGACCTTTTTCGGGTCTTCAGACCTTTTCCTCCTCTCTTTTCTTCTGGAGTTCTAGATCTGGCGTCGTGTGTCCACCTTCACATCGACGACTCTCGTCGCTTCGGATTTGTGGACTTTGGAAATCTAAAATATAAAATCTCTCTTTTCCCCAATGGATTTTATCTAGAATTGATAATCCAATGACATGTGTCCCTCTCAGATCAACAGTTGTGATCCCTTCGCATATACGGAATTTGGATTTCTCAGTCCTCAACTTTCACTCCCCCTCGATGTATGTAGATTACTACCGTGTGTCCTCTCGAATCAGACAGTTTATATTTAATTCAGGTCTTTACCCGAAATCGACATATTTATGCCATGTCCCCCTTAATCTGGTGGTTATGAATTACTTCAGGACTTTACTCGGAGTCCATATATTTACGCCATGTCTCTTCTAGATCAGACGGTCCATATTCACTTCGGGTCTTCGGGATTCGGTAGTCTCAATTCTCAACTGAAACTCTAGTGAGATTCACCCGAAGCTCACAATCTATTAACGCGTGTCCTCTTTAAATCAACAGACCTTGTCTACTTCAGGACTTCGGCCTTCGGAGATCTCAGATCTCAGTTTTCCTCACTCTTTGTTCCTCTTGGAATGGTTTTACCTGGATTCCATGATATGATGACATGTTTCCTCCCACAAATTGACAGCTCCCGACTGCTTTGGTTGTTCGGGATTCGGCGAGTTTGAACTCTTCTCCTTCACGTTCTCCCAGAGTGCTTCCACCCAGAGTTCATGATATGTCGCCATGCGCCCTTTTGGATCTACGGTCCAGATTCTCTTCAGCTTTCGAGGATTCAAGAGTTTGTCTTACTCTTCACTTGGAAACCTCTAAAGCCGTTTTCCCTGAATTCTTCGATCTATCGACACATATCCCCTGTCGGCCAACAAACAAGATCTACTTCGACTCTTTGGCTTTCGGGAGTTTCAAGCTTCTACGCACTCGTTTCCTTCTGAAGTGCATTTACCTGAAATGCATGATCTCCTGACAGGTATCCCCCTGGCGATCAACGGCCAGGATTTACTTCAATTTTTTGTCCTCCTCCTTGTCCATAAACCTCTGAAGTTTCATATCTTACGCCACCTGTCCTCCTTGACGATGGACAGTCCCAAATTACTTTGGGACCTTAACAAGTCCACTCTCCTATGCACATAAGGGTTAAGTCTCATGCACTTACTTCCGGATCCAACGGTTACTGGTCCTTCGCGCTCATATCCAACAAATGGGATCTATTCCTCTTGTAACATCCTCGACCTCACACCGGTCGGGACAGGCCACTCCTCAGACTCTTTACTTAGCTCTGAAACTGTCTTTGTAACATTCCCATCCTTCAACAATCTAGGCCATGCTACTCTTGAACACTCTTTCATGCTCAGATACCAATTTGTAACGTCCCCGACCATTCATGTTGGGCCACGCTACACCAGAGAACACATTCGTTCTCTGTGTGGAACGTATTGTAACATACTTAGCATCCTAACTAAGTCATGTCTCATATAATTTTCTAACTGCATGCAATTAAAACATATACACACACATAACTCTTGCGGAAGCTTAATATATATAAAACGTGAACAGGCAAATACGCTATGTAAATGCATGAATTCACACTAAAATAGTAGTAAACATATACATGCAATACCCATAAGCATACAGATGGCTATAATCATGCATAGGATAAACCGATAAAAATAGCACGTGAATAACAATACAGCATGTAAATTAATCACACAATTGACACTTATCTTTGTGAGAATATCATTAACTACGTGCAGACCTTCCACGAACCTCCCAGCCTTAGACCACATTGTTCATCACTCTCAACAGTGATTCACCCCTGAGATGGGACTAAACTCCACCCGGGTAAAGGGGTTCCTAACCAGGCTAAAGGCTTATGAAAAACAGGAAAGACTCTGTCTCAGGTGCTCACTCAACTAACAGTCTACAGTCCCTCATTCCCCACATGCTTGTCCCACCCAAGGAAGTGTTCCCCTTCTCTGCTCAACAGTCCCTCAGCTGCCCCAATTCCCTTCCAGAGCTTCAGCAACAGGCCAGATAGGAAGTCTCAAAGCCCTGCAGTTGTAGTTCAACACCTTAGGGAAATCAATCCCCATCAATTCTCTCACCCAAAGAATTTCTCACGGGCCTGAAAACCCACCTCTTCAATATCCCATGGGTCTGACAACCCGCTTCTTCAATACCGCTCCCAAGCTAACAGTTACCCAATAGAAGGCTCTGGTTACGGGTTCAGGTAAAGTCATGAAGATACAAATGATAGCTCAATGGCTGCCAATACTCCTGGGTGATTGACTATATATCTCATTGATGGATGAATCAGGGGAAAGATGATGGTCCAAATGATGGAGATTCCCCTGAAATGAACTAAGTCCAACAATATGTATGCATGCCCCCAACTTGACACTTGTCATGTTGGAAGCTACTTTGGCCCACTTGGCCCCAACTTAGAACTTAGGATAACATAATTATCCATACTTTATGATTTAAGAAATATTAATATAATATTCCTTAACTTAGCCCCTTCCCTTTCCCTAACTAGTGGAGTTTAGTCCCCCATCTCTTTTATCATGGTTGGTCTACGCACAGCGATGTATCTTATATTAAATATGAGATATATACAAAAACATGTGCATTGGCCTTTAACATCTAGGCTCTCCGACCTAATCGAAACATAAGCACCCTAGCTTATAATAACTGGCTCACCATCTTATAAAACATATCATATACATAAAGGCTCCTTGGCCTCAATATCACGCGCACTTAATATGTTGCACGTGGTATCCTGGAATGTACCCAATTCGTCACTTCACTACGCAGTACATGCGTGTGCTACACCATGGAAGATGTATGTCAAAATATATAAAACAACTCACCAGCTTAAGTACATTTGCATTTACATTTACAATTGGGTTCAGCCTAGGGATATTACAATCCCCTTCCCTTATTTATGTGTTGTCCTCAGTGCATCATGTATACATGTACAACAAAATTTTCAAAAATCATCAGTGCATTATATATCGCGTACCATTCAAACTCTTTAAAGTCTCCAAGATTTAGCTATTGAAATCTTTTCATCCATCTGTTGCTCTACTTTCCAGCACCAATTTTGGTACTCATACTGCAACTTGAAGTCAATTGCTCTATTCCATAGAGCTATTTCAGGAAATAATTCAGGTCATTGGTCCTTATTACATGCTTCAATTAAACTTCATTGAAGCAACAACTGGATGTAGATCCATGACGTTCCACCCAGCCTTATATCTCACTGCTGATAAACTCTCAGTAGCATACCATTTCCAAGCATGGAATATGACTCCATCAAGGCAATGGCTTCCCAAGATAACCATGACCCATAATCAATATCAACATAGTCTAGGCCAAGGTACCAAACCTCAACAACACTCCAACCAACGGTCTCTCTTCCCCACATGCATGTACAACCAAAGGTAGTATGCACCTTCATTGTCCAACAACTCCTCAGCTGTTCATATTCCTTTCCAAGGCTCCAATACAGGCCGAATAGGAAGTATCAGAGCACCATGGCTCCAAGAGTTACCACTTTAATCATTATCTTTTCATCTCAGCAGCACTCCCACCAACGGTCTCTCTCTTCCCCACATGCCTGTACAACCCAAGGTAGTATGCACCTTCACTATTCCATAGTTCATCGGTTGTTCAACCTCCCTTCCAAGGCTCCAGTACAGGCCGGATAGGAAGTCTCAGAGCACCGTGGCTCTAGGATTTCCCACTTTAATCATTATCATCTTATTTGGCATCATACACATGCAATTATCATGAGAGAGCATTATAAAAATTTCATTTTATAAATCAAATTAATTTTATAAGGAATTCGACTTTTCCCAAATATGAAATTCTATTTATATTGCATACAACCAACAATTCAACCAAATAGAATGACTCATCATTATATTCATATGCATAAGCATAATTAATAACAATAAGTTCATTTCTTCAATTTTCTGAACATAAGTTTCCTGTAGTCACTATTCCTGTGACCACCTCACTTGCAACTTTCCTGTTGCAATGTTTACCAGTTCCTGAAATGTTCTTAACTTCATGAGTTAACAACATTTCAAGCATTAGTATAATTATTTTCATGCAAAATCATATATACATGCACTCACAAAATGCATTCGGCAAAAATGCATTTAAGTATACAATTCCATCATGTATGAGTGCAACTCTGTCACTTACCAGGCATGAGTGAAACTCTCAATGCCTAATTACTCAATGCACCTTTGCATTGACTTTCATAATGAACCTTATCTAATTCATGCATCTCACCATCCATAAATTGGAAATCTAGCCAATGTCTTGACCCATATCCACACACTTCCCATTGTCTTCACAATTACTTGGATGCCTTCCTTTTCGACTTGAACACTACACCAAGAATACAATTTTGTAGTGTTTACTAGTGTTAGCAAAAAGGTTGCAGTCCAAGTTTTATTTAAAGTAGGAAGCTCATTGGGTATTTGTGTGGCACATAACCTTTCTATAACCATACCTTGCCATATCCAACCCTGTCCTAGTCTCATACATGACTAGATTTCTTAGCATCATTCCTATAACATGTTCTTATCTTTTCCTTTCTGTGGTTATTGTCTCATAACCAAATTAACATGACATGATACTACGTCAGTGTGTGCATTAAAAAGATAAAAAGATTTGATAACTATAACAGGCCTCTAGCCTTTACCACACCTAGTGGTAACTTAATCCTGTCAATGCACTTAAACAATACCATATAGCATAGTAACATCCCAATTTTGGGAAATTCTTACCTGGATTTCCCTTTGGCAATTTCACACATAATTTCCAAAAGAGGGATACTTACCTACAGGGCTGCCATTAAACGAGCTTAATGCTACCTAATCAGTTGATGACAATAGGAGCTCTTATGCTTCTTTATCATCCTTATGATTCAATATTCCATCTTTATTTTTCTTCCATCTGTGTGCAGCAACATTATCAACAACACTTGCAAACATGCAAGTATTATCACCCTTTGGTTGTCCCAACAAGCCATATAATACTTGCTACTAAAGTAATTGCAACAACTTCTTTCTTCCTGTATCGCGTTTCCTTGTTTATCCCAGAAGTCTTCCCTTATCCTGGATTCCTGAACCTTCAAGTGCTCTTCACTGTAATTACTGTGCATGAATATTTCTGATCTAAGAAATTTCTAGCCAAAATATTCTTAGCTACTTTTTTTTATTTTCCATCCAAATACTAAATTGATATTAAGCTTCATCTTTTTATTTATTTTTTGGATCCATCTATCCCAACACATACTTGGATGGATTATGATTCCAATCTTGTTGTCTTATAGATTTTGGATCTTCAACATCCATTTATTTTTCAAATCCCTCTGATCCAACTCCTCCATGACCCCATTTTATTTCTAGTCATGTTTTCTGAGGAACCTTGGACAGTTAACACCAACTTCCTTCTTGAGGTGCTTGATTTGTCCTTTCCTTAATTGATTATATCAGTACTTGGATTTTCTTGTTGTCTATTACTTTCCTTGTCTTGACCAATCTGATTTCAACCTGCCTTGCACAATCCAATTCTATCATATCATAAATAATGCCCTTCATACCATGCTTCCACTACGCACTCTGATAACCATAAGGGAAGCATTATTCTAATTTCATAGTTAATCCATGGATATGATGCACTCCTTACCCAATGTGCAATAAGCCTCTTTCTTTATCTGATTACTGTCATTCAGGTAGTCAATTCCTTTTATAATAGATTTGAATCCCATGTAATGCTTAATCTGTATATTGGTTTCTTTGGGAGTGAATGCACTTTCACTAACTCATTCACTACATGATATATTCCTCTATTCGGATTCCATTGAATACTTGACTAACATGAGAGGACTTCCTGTAGTGGCCTCCCAAGATTTTATGGCTGCACTCAGATTCATACCTTGACATTTTGTGGTCTTGGCTTTGGATCATCTTATGAAATATTTTGTCGTAGCACTCTTTCCTTGAGTACCTCTGCTTATTCCCTTGTTTTAACTCAACTTCAAACTTCTCACATGTTAATAACTCAAAGTTTTAAACCAAAACCACTTTCGCCAAAGTCACGATGTCACGTGTTTCAATATTTCAAAACCACCACTCATGGGACGGGCGATGGCTAGTCAGATCAACCTATTTCACTCGTTCAGTACTTTCCAGTTGGATTATATCAGGTGAACACCGCCATGTAACGAACTCAAAAGATAATCATTTGAAATGGATTAGTCGAGCATGGAAACCCAACGCACTTTTACGTAAGTTTGTCTGTGATTCATGATTGGGACTCTATAACTACCAATTCTCAAGTATGGAAGCATCATCTTATCCATAAACGGAGTAATATCCAACTTTGCTCGACCTTCTGATCTCTGTAAAAGCATTCTGAGGTCCACAAAAAATTGAGGTACATGGACAACGCTAAATCCAGTGAGACTGGTTATTCAGGCAACATGGTAGATTTTCCTATGAGTAAGGAGGAAAGGGTACTTGCACACATTCTAGCGACTAAATTCCACATAGAGCTGGCTACAGACTCCATAGTCCAAAAGTCATCCCTGTTCCTCCAGTCATTCAACAACAAACCACAAAACAAACATAATCTAGCCAAATTTTCTATAGATATACTCATATTTATCGTGCATAGCAACATCACAAGGTAAATCATGCTTTTGCACACCTATAACCACTATGCATTTTGTCTCCATCGCGCTAATAACTTGTGCGTACTACCTTTGCGTTGCGCGCCAATATCCACTATGTGCATTTTTTGTATCGTGCACTGATATTCCACATGCATTTTGCTCTATGCATTGCACCATGCCAAAGTTCAATATGCCCCCGCCGTGCACAATAATATGCGTGCATCATTGATTACACTGTCGCGAGGCAACTTATACTCATTTTGCGCGCGAGCCAACCAACTTCTCTGTGTTCTGCCAATACTGCATACACCTCGTGCACCATTACTATGTGTGTGCACACCGCGCAATGTTAAATTTAGTGCGTGCATCGCACACAAACATTTTTCTGCGTTGCACCGAAATTTACCACGCGCGCCTGCACGCCACATTTCCCATGCAATGCCAAAATTTCCCACGCGCACCCTGACACAATATTTTTCCGCGCAGCACCAAAATTTAACGTGCGCATCAGCACACCAATACCTTGCTGCACAATGTCGAATTTTACCTATCCCAAGCTTTTCACTAAGCCGCATGATTTTTTATTTTTTTTTTGGTGCGCCCAACTGCGCACATTCATCTTTATGGGCATCGATTCCTCGTGAATCCCGCTGCAGAAATTGGGGATTTTTTTCTAACTCACTATAAACATTCTGAAACTATGAAATTCATTCAATTTCACCCCAATAACATCAGCTCAACCTCTATAACAACATATCGTTGTGGGTTGATATTTATGGAACAAATTTCTCCGAAATCAATTCCCAAATTGAGAATTTTATTTACTAATCTCTCTCCAACTATCACGGCTTCATAGTAACTTCAAATTCGACCCATTCCAGGTTCGAATTTGCTAGAACAGATATTAAACAATAATATCTCACCACTTGGCCGAATTTCTCCATTTCCCCATGAATTCACCAACCGAAATTGGGGATTTTTCCCAATTTCAGTACCATATTGTAGCTAGGCTCTCTGCAAGTCGAAATTTGGCCACTTCGAAATAAAACCTTTGTGAAATTTTGCTTCAACTCAACTTTCTCAGCCCATCCAAGCTCAGTATTGAAAATTGAAGCTCTGATACCAATTTGTAACATCCTTGGCCTCACATCAGTCGGGACATGCCACTCCTCAGACGATTTACTTAGCTCTGAAACCGTCTTTGTAACATTCCCAGCCTTCAACAAGCCAGGCCATGCTACTCCTGAACACTCTTTCATGCTCAGATACCAATTTGTAACGTCCTCGACCATTCTGTTGGTTGTGGAGCCTGATTATCTTCCTGATTCAGAGGTCCTTTCTTTTAGCCGTGTTTATACCCCATGAAGTATTTACACCCCAGAAGTATGTACACTCTTCCATGCGGGGGAGTGCAGAGGGGGGGTACCTCCTCTGCGTGGTCCGGGGGGTCCATCCCCCTGGCTGGGGGGTCTGGGGGCAAGCGGGCCCCCAGCGGGGGTTCGGGGGTAGCGTACCCCGATGGGGGTTCGGGGGAGAAGCCCCTGAAGCAAAAATTGCCTTGTAAAAGTATATTGTAATTTCATTGTAAATTTGGACAGTTCATTATAAGGTCGCAGATCTAACGGTAGAGATTATGTTAGGGTTTTTTTCCCTAGAAGGCAACCCTCTTTTATGAGGGAAATGTAT
>ML780516.1:272622-330925 GCA_009831015.1 Picea engelmannii | reverse complement strand
GAAGGACCTGGCAATTTCTCTGGTGGACGTAGCCCACACTGGGTGAACCATGTAAATCTGTGTCTCTCTTGTATTGTGTGTCTTCTATGTTTTGTTTCTGCATTTGTTTTATTTTATTGCTTCGCGGTCCTGTTTTTCTAACACATTCTTGTTTGGCCACGCTACACCAGAGAACACATCCATTCTCTGTGCAGAACGTATTGTAACATACTTAGCATCCTAACTAAGTTATGTCTCATATAATTTTCTAACTGCATGCAATTAAAACATATACACACACAGAACTCTTGCAGAAGCTTAATATATATAAAATGTGAACAGAAAAATATGCTATGTAAATGCATGAATTCACACTGAATAGCAGTAAACATATACATGTAATACCCATAAGCATATAGACAGTTATAATCATGCATAGGATAAACCCATAAAAATAACACGTGAATAACAATGCAGCATGTAAACTAATCACACAATTGACACTTATCTTTGTGAGAATATCATCAACTGTGTCTAGAACTTCCACGAACCTCACAGCCTTAGACCACATTGTTCATCACTCTCAACAATGAGTCACCCCTGAGCTAGGACTAAACTCCACCTGGGTAAAGGGTTTCCTAACTAGGCTAAAGGTTCATGAACAATCAGAAAGACTTTGTCTCAGGTGCTCACTCAACTAATAGCCTAGAGTCCCTCATTCCCCACATGCCTATCCCACCCAAGGAAGTTTTCCCCTTCTATGCTCAACAGTCCCTCGGCTTCCCCACTTCCCTTCCAGGGCTTCAACAACAAGTCGGATAGGAAGTCTCAGAGCCCTGCAACTGTAGTTCAACACCTTCAGGAAATCAATCCTCAGCAATTCTCTCACCTATATAATTGCTCACGGGCCTGACAACTTGCCTCTTCAATATCCCACGGGCCTAACAAGCCACTTCTTCAATCTCACTCCCAAACTAACAGTTACCCAACAGAAGGCTCTGGATACGGGTTCAGGTAAATTCATGAAGATAAAATGATAGCTCATTGGCTGCCAATACTCCTGGGTGATTGACTATATATCTCAATGATGGATGAATCATGGGAAAGATGATGGTCTGAATGATGGAGAGTCCCCCTAAATGAACTAAGTCCAACAATATGTATGCATGCCCCCAACTTGACACTTGTCATGTTGGAAGCTACTTTGGCCCACTTGGCCCCAACTTAGAAATTAGGATAACATAATTATCCATACTTTATGATTTAAGAAATATTAATATAATATTCTTTAACTTAGACCCTTCCCTTTCCCTAACTAGTGGATTTTATTTCCCCATCTCTTTTATCATGGTCAGTCTGCACACAGTGCTGTATCTTATATTAAATATGAGATATGTACAAAAACAGGCGCACTGGCCTTTAACATCTAGGCTCTCTGGCCTAATCGAAACATAAGCGCCCTAGCTTATAATAATTGGCTCACCAACCTATAAAACATATCATATACATAAAGTCTCCCTAGCCTCAATATCACGCACACTTAATATGTTGCGCGCGGTATCCTGGAATGTACCCAATTCATCATTTTACTGTGCAGTACATGCGCGCACTACACCATGGAAGATGTATGTCAAAATATATAAAACAGCTCACCAACTTAAGTACATTTTCATTTACATTTACAATTGGGTTCGGCCTAGGGATATTACACCTCTCCTCTGCGCTTCCTTCATTCACTGGACGTTGATCTAATGGTCCATTCTCCTCTCCACAACCAATCTGATGGTTGTTATCGCTCCTCTTCCTGAGCTTTTGACTTCCTCTAGCTTAGACGATTTTCTAAGTATTCAAAGGCCTAGGCCTTTGTTCCTCCTACGAGTGTGTCTCTTGGACCTCATCTACACCTTTGAAAAGAACTTATCTCTTCTGAGCTTGATCTTCTTGAAGATCTTGATTTCCCATGCAATCCTTGTGTTTCAGGGATTTCATCAAACTCAGATTGAAGGTCCACAACGATCGATAGTTCACAGTAATTGTGGGGCCCCAACATGCATGATCTTTGTCAAAGAGCTCAACCTCCGTAATATAGAAAGTGCTCGCTCAACTCTGGTCTAATCCTAGTCATTGATCTTCCATCCCCAATGATATCAACGACGTGGGTTGATTGCGGGCCGTGAACTAGCAGGTCCACTAAATTCACCTTCGCACTCCGCAACGATTCCCAACCATCGATTAAATCGAACAGATGGTGTTTAATTTGGTAACTCCAATGAGTATTTGAGTCAATGTGATGACCAGGATGGCCTCTCCTCCCATTAAACGTCTTGCATTCATCTCTGTTGTCAGATTCTTAAGTATTGGGTAGTTCTGGTAACTTGACTATCGTCTACCTCCTAGATCTGACAGTCAGGATGGTTCCCAGGCATCCTCATATCAAAGGTTTAGAGTTAACTTCGGGACTTCGAGGATTTTACCTCCCTTATGATGAAATCACTTAGTTCGCCAAAATCACGAAGTCCGAATAACTCCAAGGTTTAACTCCCACACTCTTTCCTATATCCAACGGTCACAACAGACCGTGGCTTCTTCCAAATAGATTTTGTCTGTTCATCTTCCAAACAAGGGAACCTTCCCTTTCAATACTTCAGCCTTGCTACTCTTCCTGAGCTTTGTTAGCTTTGAAGGGCTTAAGAGCTTTACTCTCTTTCTCTTGAACTTAACGCTTGGAAGAATCCTTCCGCACACCCCTTACACTCATTCCTCAACTCTAGAACTTGAGTGGTTCTTGGTCTCTGCCTACCTCACAGAGAGACTATGCATACGTGCACTATCTCTCTTGAGATTTAACAGACTCCCTCCTCCAAGGGACTCAGAACGACTAGGAGTGTCGACATGCATACGTGAAATTATGCCCAAGGTCAACGAACTCATAGTTCGTGGATCTAGTTTAAGACACCACAGGGTGCAATAATTTACACATACAAAACATGTCCAATCCATACTTGCTTAAATACACAATTTAAACAGGAATAAATAGATACAGAATAACCATTAAGAAAACATACACAGCATTGGGTCCTTCACAGTATATCCCATTTCATTACATAATTACAGCTTAATTTCATAGGGTATGAGAATACTTATCTAATACAAGTTGCATCCAACCAACTGACTGTGGGTGTGTGTCTTTCCACCCAACCATAGGTTCATAGGAATTCATTCTTATCACTCTGGCCACCCCCGTGCCAATCCATCATATCACTACGTAATTTATGCCATCTCTCAGAGACACTCTCTTTGTCACAGTGACCTTGTGAGGTTTATCAGATGCTTCCTCAACATCAATCTCACGTTCAGGTCCTTCAAGTCGTGTTCTCGACACTTCCTTTAGGTTCACACACCTCCCTTACGAGTGTGTTCTCTCACCCTGTATCACCTCTCTTGTCATGTCTCTATATGTATCTTACCTTCCCTCCTATGGAAATTTGTACGACCTGTCATGTTCCTTCTGTCAGAAGGAAGCTCGGGTCTACAAGTCTCTGTGGTACTTCGAGCTAACATCCTGCAGCTAGACCATGTTTCCATTCATGGAGGTGGTTGATAATTCAAACATTGGTCCTTTTTTCATTAATTGATTTGTTTCCTCTAGAGATATCATGGCTCGTACTTCAAGGCTTCACCCCCCAATAGTCGGTTATGGGCAGTTTAACAATAATACGTTTACATTGTCCACATGCTTTAGCATGGTAATCCTATTTTATGATTAATTACAAGGTGTGGGAAATAGTGGTGTTACACCATTCCTCCTACACAAGAAGAATATAATGTGGTAAGTCATTTCCCTTTCCAAGACTTTGATGATGATCTGTTCTATCATTTAGAAAGTGAGGGAGTGTTAAAGGAACCCTTGGATGTGTTAGACCCTTCATATTATAATAAATATGATGATGTGGTTGATAATATTGATGATTTTATACATGTTGGGAGACGTAAATGGAATGTGATTGGTCATGATGGAGATCCCATTTATGATATTGAAGGTCATTTTCATTTGTTTCCTTTACAACATCCATATGTGATTGTTATAGATTTTGATGTTTGGTAGGAAGGAGATGACATGATTACAAATTTGTTCCAACCACCTAGGGATGTCGTTTTGCATCATCCTTATGATATTTCCGATCATGCCCCAGGGAAATTGATACACTCTCTTTTGGGCACTTGGATTTACTCTATGAAGAAAACTTTCAACCACCATTGTGCTCCAATTTTGATGAGGGTAAGGACATGATTAGCCTGGAGCAGTATTTTTGTAATGAGATTTTCCAACCTTCCTCTTTTCCTTCATCTTACTATACCAATGATGATGCAGTTGGGAAACACGTTCCTTGTCCAAGGTTGTCTCCGGGGAAAAAAATTTCTTAGAATTTAATGGTAGGTTGGATGCTTTAAGAATAAATTTGAAATATCAATCTTTCAACCCTCCCTTGAGTAGTTGTAGGTAATCCTCCAAATTCTTGTTCATACCTTCTTAGGCTTCATAGAGTGACAAGATCTCGGTCATTCAACCTTCTGACCCTTTAAGCCAGAATTCTCAGTCTCTATCTTATCACAACCCTATTCAGAGATGGATTGAGCATTCTTGTGGGAACTTGAATTGGCATAATTTTGTCCCTCCCTCCCACCCCCATGAGTTAGAATTTATGATTGGTTATGATATAATGCATGTTCTAGCTCATGACCTTTTTGTGTTTGACTTATATTTATTTTGGTTCATGATGAAGCAAAAGGGTAGATGTTCTGATACAATGTTAGGATGGATTTATTGGTTATATGATTATATATAGCATTTACAACTAACTTTAGATTAGAGTAGGTAGGTTAGAGTATTCATTTGCATCCTACATTGCATTGTATATATGTTGCAACTTGCATATCATGCTAGTGTAGTTACATCTTGCTTAGATTTGCATACATGCATATGATTTACATATTATTTTCTTGTATCATCTGCATATTTCTATATACATTCTTATGTTTTGCATGCTCATATTGACATGTTAAAAATTTTCTTTTCAAGCCTTTCTTTACCTTTTTAAAGTTAACACATTTTCTCATATGAATAAGGGGTGAGTGCACCACCCTTCGATATCCCAACATGTCTTGTTGCAGTGTGTGTAGGCACAAGTCATACCAGGAGATGTTGAGGTTCTCATGTGCTCTACAGTGAGCACATGTCCCCATGTAGGAACCATATTTTACCCTCCCATAATAGGGGTAACTAAGGAGATCATCTCTCAAGGCCCATAGGTAGCAGACATGGAGTGTTGATATGTCACCCTCTTATCCCATGATATCACCTAGGGGATAGGGTTTTATGGATTCAGTAAGTGGATTGATGGAGGAGGCACTAACATGGACCTTGGAACATGAGAGAGTGGCATATGGACTTTGTAGGCCCAACATCCCACATTTTTAGCTTTGACATCACTCCTTTGAGCCTACTGTCACCCTACTAGGGCATGACATCACCCTCTTTAGGGTTTTATCTTATGTAAAATTCATTTTTTGTAAATTGAAAGGGAAAATTAAGAAGTCGACCCTCTTGTGTAAATACATGACTATTAATTATATTCTTTTGGTGGCTAGGATTTCCCATATAAATATGGCTAGCCAAGACTCATTTCATCATCACATTCTTTCTCACACAAGTGAGAGACACTTCTGAAATTTTCGTTATTTTTGGTATATTGGCTCTTTTACCTAGTGCACTATCTTTTGGAGTGTTGATATCAATTCCCACTTCCAAAATTTCCCTCCCCTTTTCTATTTTCCCAATATCTTTTTCCCATTTCTTTTCCCTCTTATATACTTACCCAAATTCCCCTTTTCTTTTCTCCCTTCTATTCTCCCTTTCTAGTTATTATACTTAGTCGTTTCTTTGAAAATGGTGAGTTCGCGGGTTGGCAGACTCATGGATCCTCATCTCCATCCATACTCCCATATCATGAGGTCGACCAACCACCACATAATTCTATGCTTAGCCATTTTTTGTAGTCACAGATTCGCGGGTTCAATCTTTCATATCCCATGTTCCGCGATATACATTTTGCATCCAAAATATCCGCGATCTACATTTTGACCATCAGAATCCCCGAGCTCCAAAGTATCGCATATCTCCTATATTGATTCCAACCAACCACATTACAACACTTAGCCAATTTTTTACCTTTCGTAATCGCGGGTTCGCGGGTTCTCAGATTCACAAAAATTCCCAAATCCCAATTGCTCTCATTCGTCCCCGCCACCTTCGCGCTTTTCCCAATATGCATTTATTATGGTTTAATGTTAATAAATCATCATGTAGGTTTCGTAAATATCGGCATTAATGAGTGAAGGGCTCGAGGAGATTTCTTATTAAACCACATTAAAGAATGATTTGCGTAATATTATATTATATCTCTCAAGCGCTCATTTCAAATATTATCTAGATTAAAAGAATGCTCTCGTCAACTTATGCAGTAGAAGCTTGACAACAGTTCTACAGATATACTTTGAATATTTTTGGACATGAGGACCATAACTTTTAGTGTTCTAAATTGTATTCTTACTATTCATCCTCGTCTTCTCAAAAGGAAGTAATCTGGACATCTGGAATTGCTCATGCAGGATGTATTCCTAAGGTTTTCGACAACAAGGAACGGGTTTCGTGGTGCACTGAGAAATATATACCAAGTGAGCAGATGATTCAACTTCAAGACCATTCTCTCGTCTTTCTTTCACCTCAAGTGTTCCGTAAAATGTTAAACATCCCAGAGCCAACACTCACTTTCAAAGGTGAAGATTGCAGGGACTTTTTGAAAAATCATGACAACGACCTTGACCTCTTGCCTGAATTCTTGGAGAATCCCGTGACCATCCCTGAATATATTACTAGATTTCATGTCAACTCGTTCAAAAACCCCATCCGGGAAATTTCTTGGTTATTCACTAGAGTGAACAGGCCAAGAAAATACTACCAACATGTCCCGTATGATTCTTTATATCTTATATTTTACTGTCAAGGAGCAGGCCATTTTTTATTTGGGAAATCTGATTTCCATTGAAATCTCTCCCAATTTTCATAGTATAAAAAAGATAAGAAATTTTTTATGGCTTCTTATTTGGTTTTTTTGATAGCATATTATTGTCAGTTTCCTAAATTGTCTATTTGCAAGAAGGTAAATTGTGAATTTGACCAAGTGACCTTTTGGTATCAAGCGTTGTGGAGGCACAAAGCTTCCTTGAATGTTTATGATGTTTTCAATAACTTTGTCTCAGTTTTTAAAGGATTGTTGTTTGGAAAAGATACCCCTATAATATCTACCCAGGCAAGTAAATTCCTAGATAAAAAGGGGATGTTGGAGCAAATGGAAGATTACAATGGTATCAGGATTTTCGGTGCTAAGAAAATCCTTCCTTCCTTCCATGGCATATATCTGACATAATGTTTATTATAGAGGTGGCAAGGAAATATAATTTATGGCTACACTTTTTTCATGAGAAATGAAAAACTCAATTTATACCCTTGCCTTGGAAAATTGGGGACTTCATATTCAGAAATATGAACAAAATTGATGAATTTGCAAACCACTTCAACAATCTCAATCTCAAGTATGCTGAAAGGATAAAAGTTTTTGAACCTAATGGAATTTTCATGGAACATATGTTAGCAGTGGGATTTATAAATTCATTTATCCATATTGTTATAGGAGAAGAAGAAGATAATAACATGGGCACTCCTACTCTCAATGTTGGAAACAATACTCAGTACCAATAAATTTTGCAAACAGAAAAGAAAGGGTCCCAGCGAGAAGAGTTATTGGTCCCCAACCGTTACTCCTAAGACTATAACATCTCATAGAAGTGCTCCAATGGACCAACCATCTAGAAAAGTGATCAACAATAGTTCAGGCGAAAGAGGAGACAAGAACCCCCCTCCGGGGAAAAATGAAATCTCACGTAAACTTCCTCTGGGGAAGAAGAGGAAGAATATTGTACAAGAGGAAGAAGAACATCACGCAGAAAGTGACATAAACAACTTCTCCCTTGAATATATGGAGCTTGAGGCTAAAATCGAGAAAATGTTTCCAAACATTGATCAGCCAGGAGGCACAACCCACCATAATCCGTTGTTGGAAATTATTGAGAATGAAACCTTCGATGAGGAAGAGTCATTTCTATTTTAGAGCATTGTCTTTGACAACGAATCTAAGAAATTAATTATTGAGAAGAGCGATGTGAAGAATAAAAAAGGGAAATCCTATTTAGAGGTTAACCTAAGAAATATGCGGCCTTCCCAGATTTCTAGAATCCATAGACCAATTGGCGATGCATTGGACGACTCCATTGGTGGTCTCGAAGCGGAAAATAAAAATTTAAAGGAAAGGATTAAGGAACTGGAAGAGATATTGATGCCTCTTCCACTTCTTTCCAACCCTTTGGAAATTGTTGGACCCACCATGCCCGGTGATAAATTAAAAGGATCCTCAAGCTTACTTACATCAGCTAGGACTTATTTGGAGAATAATATCAAGAAAAGAATGGAACTGATCACATAAGCTTGGGAAATTTCAAAGAACATGATTTATTTTGGATCGAGGGCGCATTCCTTCCATGATTATTTGCAGGCCAACCTAAAAAATGAAGAACATTTTTACCTTGATGTCGTGGTACCCTTTGGTGTTAAATTTTCCAACATGTCAGAGCTAAGGAGAAGAGAGGAGGACCTTCGCTCTCCAAGTTCTTTCACTAGAAAGGTTTAACCGAAGACTGATAACTTGTTTTTTCTTCTTACCAGGTCTTGTTGATTCTTATACCGCCCACCTTCTTCCTTCTAAAATATTATTTCTTGTATTTACTTTCTTTATCGTCTGTGGGAGCCCCAATCCCAATCTTTAAGACAAACACATTTACAATTTCAAAGAATATGTAACAGACTATCTATTTTTTAGAAATTTGAAGAGAACTACTTTGGGAACAATCTCGATTGTGATTTGTAACCCTGTTTTCAAAATATAAATCACTTGAGGTTGATCTATCATTATATTTATTTGAGTTGCCCAGGTGTCCACTATGTTACAGTTCTCTTTTGCGTGCGGACCATCTTCTTTTTATTTTATGTGATCAGAAATATTTATCTTAAACTATGATGGATGTGAGGAAATTTTGCTTATTTGCATTAAATGTGTGAAGTGTGTGATTCTTGGTCCTTTCTCAGGAACTTTCTTTAAAAGAAAAAAAAAGAAAAAAAAACATTTTCCTTTTATTTCCTCGCAATATTTATGCTTCTCTAATTACTATGATGGACTTTTGTCAAGTCCCACATTTTGAATATATAGAAATCCCAAGAAAATATAAAGAGGAGTACCACCTCTATAAAAATGCAGGGGGATTTATATCTTCGTGAGGTTTCCGTTTAGGTCCTAACGGATTCAAGTGTCAACATTTTTGGCTACCATACTGGGGAATGAACTAAAATTTGGAACCTGGTCTAGCATTTTTGAAAAAATACATGACTTTGCCACAAGCTGACCAGCCCCGCTTAGAAATTAGATTGACCAATAAACAAAGCATCTTAAATTAGTTATACAATCTGGTAATAACAATAGTCGAGACCCGAGAAGAATTAGAAATATCATGGCAGATCTTATAATTCCAAGAAGAAGAAAGAGAAATCCTCCATAGATAGAGGAGAGATGAGCGACAAGACCAAAGAAACCAACAGCTAGGTACAATGGCAAAAGAACAAGATCGAGATTGAAGCTAGATGAATACAAGGGACCCATTACCAGAAGTAAAATCAAGCAACTCTTTATTCTTAGAAGTGAAAAGCATATTCCTGCAATCTCTCTGGATATGGCAGAGAGAAATGAACAACCCCGAGACAAGCATCATGAGGAGAGACAAGGAGGTGGAAGAGATGTTGCAAGAAATCAAGAGAACTTAAGGTTTGAACATTGAAGAAGAGTAAGAGATTCTCCTTTGAATATTCTAGGTGAGCAACATGATCTCCCTATTCTCCCTAAGGACACCTTGAAGGAATTTTTTGGAGACAGAGCAATCGATGCAAAGAGGCATCTGCACTTATTTATCGATGTTTGTGATTTTCACTGTGTTGAGTATGACGATGTCATGGTAATTTTGTTCCTAAATACCTTATCAGGAAGAGCGTATGAATGGTATACAACATTTCCCGATAGATCAATTCACTCATTTAATGACCTCGAAGCTATGTTCCTGACTATGTTTTCCCCTCCAATTGCTTATCATACCCTTCTCACTGATTTCACCCAGATTGGTTTGAGAAAGAATGAAAGGATACAAGATTTCAATCATGGGTTCAATAAAACCTTGAGTAAAATTCCAGAATATCAAAGACCAAATGACCTAGTCATCCTCGGTTTTTATAAGAATGCAATTCCTCTGAATGTGAAATATACTATCAGAACATCCCAAATGGATACCTTGGAGGAGGAAATGAATAAAGCCACTAAGATGGAATAAATCATGATTGAAATGGGTGTCAACCTTGACATTATACTAGGAAAATTACAAAGGCATCTCGAAGGATTAAGTATGGATAGTCAAGAAGCATCCAGTTCAAGAAAGAACAAATAATTCAATCCATGACCGACTCAAAACCAAACAATGGGAGGATGATTTTTCAAGGGAACCATACCTGATGTAAATGTTGACCCTATGGCAGCACAAGAAACCAAGCAAAGAATTGAAATTACGTAGATGAATAGAACTATCACGAAAATGCAGAACGAGATAACCAGACTAAGAAGAGGAGATAATTACATGGAAAATCCAAGAATGTCAATCCCAGAGTAAAGAAGGAACCCTCCCCAAGAAAACAGAGTGAGGTTTGAGAACATGGATAATACGCAATGATCCAGATGGATGTCGGTAGACTCCCACCTATTCCAACTAGTTCATTTTGCCAGTTTTCGAGTTTGGCAGTTTTTTTTCTAGTTTTCGGGTCCCTGATTTGCAGAGCCGTTTTGAGGCCCTAAACAATGTTTTTAGGGCTCGCCATAGGTGAAAATGACCTTTTATAAATAGCGGAAAAATGTGTATTCCTTGTATAGACTTTTCCAACGGGCTATCGTGCACCTAAAACAAAGATTGTATGCAAAAGTTACGACCCCAGGAAGTTGATGTACTAACTTACCCAAACGGGGCCCACGTGACTTTTGGCGTTGCATCTCCTAGGGTTTTGTTTTTGGATGTCTAGGGTTTTTGACATTCCTGTTTATTGTAAAAAGGCCTTCAGAGCCTCATTGTAATGATCTTCTTGCGAATGAGCACAACCATCACATCTCTTCTCAGGGATAAGCCACCACCATTCCAATAAGCTTGTTTTCCGCTGCATTTTACAGTTTCAGCTTATTTCCTTATTGAATAGAAAACCAGTTTTAATGTATCTTTTTTATTCTATGTTAAGAATATTTTAATAATCTGTATTCATTTCATTCTTCTAATAAAATACAGATCAGTGGTATCAGAGCAATCTTCTCCTTGTCATCTTAATGTATGTCCCCAACGAGGTCAGGGTACAAAGAATTGGGTCTCGAGCTTCTTTCTCTTGAGGAAATAATCTCACACAGGCCCAAACGACCTCTCATGGAAGGAGAAAAGAAATATGACAGGACAGGAGATCCTTTCAAAATTTTGCTTGATGAAGCCCTCACGCAACAGAGGAATGAGATGATGGATAGTTTCACACAAATCCTTCAGCGACTACCAACATGTGACACATCTTCCTCGAGTGGAGGCACTGCCTCCTTCAAGATACGAATCAACTTCGATATTCCTATATTTGAAGGTCAGATAGACGTAGATGATTTATACAAGTGATTGAATCTACTAAGAGGGTATTTTTCTGTCCATAACTTTTCAAATAGAGAAAAAATTACTTTTGCATCCTCAAAGTTGTTCCCCATGTCAAATATTTGTGGGAAACTTTCTATGAGCAAAAGGAAATAGAGGAACCCTCATTATTTACAGTCGTGGCCACTTGGGAATCCTTCAGGGATGCTATTAAGGAACAATACTACCTTGTCGGAATTTATGATGACTTGTATACCAAATGGACCACACTGCGGCAAGAAAGAGACTAAGTAGTGCCAGATTTCACAAATATCTTCCATACCCTACGCACCAAGCTGGGTATCAAAGATTCAAAGCAACATTTGGTGCTAAAGTATCGTGGTGCTCTGCATAGATACATCCAGACTGAAATGGAATTTTTGGACATCTCATCCTTGGGTGCAGCCTATCGATATGTCATCAAAATCAAGAAGAAGTTCAAACAAAAGACGCGACAATTTGGGCCTGGGAACCCCTCGTAGCAAAAACCAGGAAAGGGCGGCCCCAACCTATAGAAAAAAGGATAGAGAAATTATGGACAGTATCAGGGCAACCAGTCCAAGCTGAAAGAAAAGAAGGACACTAGAAAGACAAAGAAGTATACTGGGAAGTGGTGTGACTTCCATAAGAGCCCTTGGCATAACATTGTTGATTGTCACTCAAAGTAGTCGCTGGTGGCTGAAGTGAATCCTCTGAATCAGATGCAATTTCTGAATCTAAGTCAGAACCAAAAAGGGGAAGACAAATCATTGACGTGTAACCTAGTGCCACCATTGCTACCACCAAGCTCCAACCTGGTGAACCAGACGAGCCAGAAGAAGGTGAGCACCTTTTCCATTCTCAGATGTGGGCAAAACGCACCACGATACACTTCATCATTGATAGCGGTAACCATAAGAACCGCATATCAGCATAGGTCATCAAGCAGTTGGCCCTGCCGAAAACGCCAAACCCGTAGTCCTATTATGCAATTCTCCAATTTATGCAATTATGGGTTCTCAATTAGGTTCTCGTAGATCTGCACACTTCTGCTACTTAATTGTTTCCATTCCTCAGTGAGTTCTTTAATCCTTTCTACGGTGCTCTGGGCAGTTATTTCTCGTTGGTCATGCACTTCTTGTGGGGTCTGTGGTATGGTCTGAAGCTCTAATTCCATGAACCTTTGTTGAAGTTGTTGGATAACTTCAGCAAGATTCAACACTTGGAATTCTATGGATTCTTCTACCTTATGTTCTAAGCCGGTCACAAAGAGAAATGCTCTGTTGACTACTTCTTCAATCCTAATCTGCTTCGCAAGCAACTTCTCTTTCTCTTTTTGGATCTTTGCTCTGTCTTCTTCAAATTTCACTTGGATAGTGTCCTTCTCTTGTTGCGCAGCTTGATGTTGCTTGATGATTTCCTCATGTCCTTGCTTTAAGGCATGGGTGGCCTACATTGTTTCTTCCTATGCCTTCTGAAGGAGTGCTTCGACTATGTCAGCAATCTTGCGGAGTTGAACTGGTTCATCTCCCTCTTTTGTTGTTCCTTCTAGCAGGGCCACAGAGGAGACTGCACAGCTAGACTGGAGAGCTTGTTGTACTCCTTAGAGCTCGATCTCGATTATATTGTACATTGTCTCTTTCTTAGCTTCCTACTTTTCTGTTATCTCTTTTGTGTCTTCATTCGTAGCTACGATGAGAAAACTGAAGTCATCTGGAGTGAGCATGGTCTTCAGCTTAGTCATGGGTGCTTTTGATTTCTTCTGAGAGGAAGGTTCTGGAGGCGAACCCTTCCATTTCTTTATGATCTCTACTTCGTCTATTGGCCTTTGTTTGAATTCCTCTAAGTCTTCGCCATTACCTCCTTGCTCTGGTGTAACATACATGGTTCTTATAGATCTGTTGTCTACATCATGGATTTCCTCATCCTCCTTTGTCTACTTTGTTTTCTTTGTCTTACTAGGCCCAGGTGTATTATGCGCAGCTTCTGGGCTGTCGATGTCAGAGATATATGTGGGGTCTGCTGAGATAAGGACGTCTGTTGACCATTCCTTAGTGATCTCCTCTAGGTCGTCTTCTGTCAGCTTATAATAAGATTGAAGTTGTTCCTTTTGCTCATCAGTGCGTGTTGTAATATATATGAAATGGTGGTCCACGCTGAACTTCATCAAGGGTTGAAACCTATGTAAAGTATTTGGGGTCATGCACGGCTCAGACTGGATGGCGAAATTCAACTGGGTGTAGTAGGTATGGAAAATGGAATTTGACTACGACTGCTTGTTCATATCGTTCAAGTACCACAGTGTACTGAAATTCGCAGCCAATGGTTCGAAGGGGTCAATGTCCAGGAAGGTTTCACCTTCCGATAGCTCCCATGCAACGAAAGATATAAGTATTAAGAGCCAGCTAAAATGGAATTCATGTCCCTGATCTTGGGCTTCTCTGCAATCAATCTCTAGTTGATTCACTAAGTACTTCACCCAGTTCATCTGTAGTCCCTCTGCGCACTTCCCTGCGAGGTCGACTACAAATTGAGATACTTGCATGGGTCGATTCTTACGTACCAACTTCCCTGTGATTAGTTGACAGGCAAGGCGCACTGCGCCACTTTCAATAGAATATACCTTGTAGCCTCGCACACCTTTCTCAACATCGCCATAGGATTCTTTGATCTTCTAATCAAGAGCATGATCTGCGGTCGATCTGTTACCCTATTCTTCCATCAAGTAGGTGATCTTTCTAGTCATAAAATCTATTAGGTCTTGCTTCTTCTTTTATAGGGTTTCCTTTTCTTCATTTCTTCGGATCTGGTCTTTCTCAATCCAGGTTTTGCCTAACAAAGCCGAAAATGGGGCGTTGTTCTCAATAAACTTGATAACTTCAAATTCTTCCTCTACCAACATTCCATTGATGCTCAGAGGTATCTGGGTAATCCTTCCACATAGGGTTACCAATTTTCCTTTAAACAACCTTATTCCTCCTAATGACGAAATCATAGTAGGTTTTCCCAGGGTTTCCCAAGTTCTTTTTGTCATAATATTCACCTGTGTTTCCTCATCCAGAACATAGTCTATGTCGAAGTCTCCTATTCTTACTTTGATTTTCTTTTCTTCTTTGAAAAATTCTGATAAACTAACATCTTTATGCCCATTCAGAGTTTCTTTCATCTGTATTAATACTTTTTCTAATTCTTTCTGGGGTTCTATTATTTCTGGGGCTATCTTAGGGTTTTCTTCATGCAGATTCATTCTTTCAAGCTTAGCAATCATTCTAGGGAAATCCAATACTTCATGGTCCAAATCTTTGCAACAGAGACAACTGGGTTTTCCACCAGGGCATTCCTTAGCTAGATGGCCTGGTTTTCTGCAACTGTAACATAGGGTCAATCCTCTCTTTCTCTTAAATGATCCCCAACTTCTTCTGTACTGCACACCAGGATCATGGTAGCTAGCTTGCAAAAAGTCCTTTCTAGGATCCCGCATCCATTTATTAGTCCAAACATTCTTTCTATGTATAGGTATAACATACTTATCAGATCTATTCATATCAAACTTTCTTTCATCTATTAATGCCCTAGTTTTTAATATAGGACAGAATCTATCAAACATACCTAGATCCATGCTCTAGAAACAAAAAATTTCACTTATCTTACTTCTATAGAGCACAAATCTTCCAGATCTAAGAACTTTTAACTATTCTTACCTTTATTAGAGCACAGAGCTTACAGATCTTACCTCTTTTTTGCAGATCTGACCTCTTTCTTTCAGAAATTTCCACTTTTATTTTTCTTAGAGCACAAAGCGTTCAGATATCGCTTCTTTTCTTTAGATATGATCTTCCTTTCTTTAGATCTGACCTTATTCCTGGCACAAAGCTTCGCAGGTCAAGTAAAAAGTTGTGCACTAGGGCAACAGATCTACGCACAGAGATTTCTTTTACACAAAGTTTCTTCTTCCTCAGTTCCAAGCAATCACAGCTCCAGGTCCCGGTAACGGAACCATTTGTTGGCATAGGGGCATACCCAGGGTTCAAAACTCAAGAGCGCACCAACAAATCCCTAACTATCATCCCTTTCGGCAACACCTGAAAAGCAGATGAAGTCTCACCTGAGGTAGAGGCAGGGGTGTTTGCAAGACTCAGGTGTCTGCAACCTTAGTTGGGACACAGATCTATGATTATATATTTTACATGGCACTTAGCATAGATCATTCATCAATATTTAACCCTTATTATACTTCGCAGACAGCACAGAACTTCGCGGTGAATACTCATATCTACAGTATTTCAACACTTAACCAGAATAACCCAGATCAGATCTAGAATATCAACATTAAGCATCCTCACACACATCATATCTAACCATCATATATATATCTAAGAAGCACAGGGCATAAGTGGATATATCCAAGCACATAGCATAAGAAAAGATAAACACATTGAACCAAAGCACAGAGCATAACACACAGATTTACGTGGTTCACCCCCCCTGGGGCTACATCCACAAGATATTCTTCTTTATTATCGTCTTCAAGTTGTTACAAGCACAAAGCCTCCAAAACCCTTCTTCGCATAGGACAAGAGATCTGCACAGCTCGCTATATCCTTGCGTTACATCACTTAGCTTTCTATATCAACCACACAGTAACTTGCACTTAGCCTTGCAAGCCTTACACAGTTCGCACAGAGCATTTGTTCAACATCACATAGATGCACTACCAATTGCACTAAGCAATCACATATACTACTTCTTACATTGCCTATCCTTCTATTTATACATTACAAAAGTGGGCCTAAGTGTGGGTAAACCCACAGGCCGACATCCCTTTCCCATTACATTAACCCAAAACCCTAAAAGGGGCCCAAAAGTGGACTGAGATCCCATGATCTCTGCTTCACCTGGTGCTCCATCTTTGACAGGGTGTCGAAGTCCAAAAATGGTCAATTATGACCAAGTGTTCCTCAAAACTTGGTCAAGGGCCAACAGGCCCCCAACACTCACATGTGACTTGTCCTGAGTCACTCAGGTCTGGCCAATTCTGCTTTGAATTCCTCGAGCTGCTTCGACCTGCTGCATTTCTACTACCTCTTTCTCAGCAAACTCCTGGATGAGTGCCTCATTCACCAACCCTTCTAGGCATTGTTTTGTTCTATTCACAATCTATTCAAGTTCTACTCCTTGTCTTTCAACTTCAGTGAACAGTTGGCATGCCTTTTATCGCACTGGTTGAAGTCATTGAGAGACTTCCATTACTTTACTCTGAAGCATTTGAATCTGTTGTTGGGTTGTGCGTTGCTCTGGAAACCTCTTCATTCTCTCTACGGGTGACAGGGCCTTCATCTGCACCTGTATCTTTTCGACGTCGTACTTCGCCTCTTGGAGCTGCGACTCCAATTTATGCAATTCTGGGTTCTCAGTTAGGTTCTCGTAGATCTGCACACTTCTTCTACTTAACTATTTTTTTTCCTCAGTGAGTTCTTTAATCCTTTCTACAGTGATTCGGGCAGTTATTTCTCATTGGTCGCGCACTTCTTGTGGGGTCTGTGGTAAGGTCTGAAGCTCTAAGTCCACGACTCTTTGTTGAAGTTGTTGAATAACTTCAGCAAGCTTCATTACTTGGCATTCTATGGGTTCTTTTGTCTTCTGTTCTAAGACGGTCACAAAGAGAAATCCTCTGTTGACTTCTTCTTCAATCCCAATCTGTTTCGTGAGCAGATGCTCTTTCTCTTTTTGGATCTTTGCTTTGTCTTCTTCAAATTTGCTTGGATAGCGTCCTTCTCTTGTTGCACAACTCGACGTTGCTTAATGATTTCCTCCTATCCTTGCTTTAAGGCCTGGGTAGCCTGCGTTGTTTCTTCCTGTGCCTTTTGAAGGCGTGCTTCGACTATGTCATCAATATTGCGGAGTTGAACTGGTTCATCTCCCTCTTTTATTGTTCCTTCTGGCAGGGCCGCAGAGGAGACTGCATGGCTAGACTGGAAATCTTGTTGTACTCCTTGGAGCTCGATCTCGATTCTGTTGTACATTGTCTCTTGCTTAGCTTCCTACTTTTCAGTTATCTCTTATATGGCTTCATTCATAGTTGCGATGAGAAAACTGAAGTCATCTAGAGTGAGTGTGGTATTCATCTTAGTCACGGGTGCTTTTGATTTCTTCCAGGAGGAAGGTTCCGGAGGTGAACCCTTTCTTTTCTTTATGATCTCTACTTCGTCTCCTGGCCTCTGTTCAACTTCCTCTAAGTCTTCTCCATTACCTCCTTGTTCTGGTGTAATGGACGCAGTTTTTACAGATCTGTTGTCTACATCCTAGACTTCCTCATCCTCCTTTGTCTGTTATGTTTCTTTGTCTTACTAGGCCCAGGTTTATTCTGCACAGCTTTTGGGCTGTCGGTTTCAGACATTTCTGCAGGGTCTTCTAAGATAAGGAGGTATGCCTACCATTCCTTGGTGATTTCCTCTGGGTCATCTTCTATCATCTTATAATAATATTGAAGTTGTTCCTTGTGCTCATTAGCACATGTTGTAATATATATGAAATGGCAGTCCGCGTTGAACTTCATCAAGGGTCAAAACCTATGTAAAGTATTCGGGGTCATGCACGGCTTGGATTAGATGGAGAACCTCAACTGGGTGTAGTAGGTATGGAAAAAGGCATTTGACTGCCACTGCTTGTTCATATCATTTGAGTACCATAGTGTAATGAACTTTGCGGCCAATGGTTCGAAGGGGTCGATGTCCGGGAACGTTGCACCTTCCGATAGCTCCCATGCAACAAAAGCTATAAGTATTAAGAGCCAGCTAAAATGGAATTCATGTCCTTGATTTTGGGCTTCTCTGCAGTCAATCTCTAGTTGATTCACCAGGTACTTCACCCAGTTCATCTATAGTCCCTTTGCGCACTTCCCTACGAGGTCGACTACAAAGTCGAATACTTGCATGGGTCGATTCTTGCGTACCAACTTCCCCGTGATCAGTTGACAGGCAAGGCGTGTTGTGCCACTTTCAATAGAAGTTTCCTTGTAGCCTCGTGCACATTTCTCAACATCACCATAGGCTTCTTTGATATTCTGAGCAAGAGCTCGATCTGCAGTCTTTCCAAGATAGTAATCGTGGGGATCAGGGCCCTACATGCTAAGCCCAGTGATCCAGTTGATCAGCGTTGGATCAACTGTTATGCGACAATTCAACCATAAGTATCCTCCATTGTAACTTGCCAGCAGCAACTTCACACAAGCATTCACCTCCTGGTGTCTACCGAAGTGTGGTATCTTCATAACATTGAGCAGAGTGGACTGCGTGAGGTTCATCGTCCATTTCTAAGGGATGATCTTAAAATTATTTCCCTATGTCTTCGTCAGATATTTATAAGGAGCGAGCATGCCATAAACCTTCTGGTCACCCAGGTTGAAGTCACTAAACTTCAATGTTGCAACCTTGTCTTAATCTACGCAAACTGCGCGTACCACTTTTGGCAGGTACGCGGTGACTAGAGTGTAGTCCAAGTCTCTAGGCACACTATCTTTGTTGATCACACCACTCAGAGGTGGTATGTAAGCAGGTAGGATGGATGGAACCAACTTCGCCTTGGCCAAATCGTCTTTATGTTTGGTTCTTCTTTCTGCACCGGCTCGGGATGTTCCTCCTTGAGAAGTCGACGGGGAGGATTACACTCCTCTCATCGATGATGCCTATGAACCTATAGACAATCCTCTCTCCGACATGACTCTCTTGGCTCTGAGGCTAGTGAGTACCTCTCTTACATATTCTTCAGCTATGCTAAATTCATCGGACATATACACTCACGATCAATATCTCAGGTTCTCAAAGTAGCGTAGGTACTGTAATAGGGTAGAAGGTAAGTTCGTAAGGATCGCTGGACAATCTTAATCAAGGCTACGAGGTCAAAATTCTCAATTGGCAAAAGTGTTCTTCGGTCATGGCGCGACGGGATATATAGGAATTTTAGTAACGGTTTGCTTGCAACGGGTATAAAACTTCATTAACTCTTGTTATTTCCATTATGGCGTGGTCTAACGGTCTAGTAGTGATCCATCAATTCTTTTCTAACCCGTTCAGAGTAGCAGTCGAATGGTTATATCTGCTTCCAACGGCTATATTGCTTCTCCATGGCGAAGTGCCCTATGTCGTTGTTCTGCTATCTTGGTGAAGCTCAAATTCTACAATTTTTCCTTCTGCGAGGCTCCCTCTGGAACCTTTTGTAGTCTTTCGATCTGGGCTTTGTTATTACTTATCTTTGTAGCCGTTTTCCCAGTGAGCTTCGTCTCGGTGATCCTTTTCCCATTCTGATTCTTATCCTCTTCAGACATAGTCACTTTGTGTTGTCGATATTTGTTTTTCGAATTCAAGGGAAATACTTCTTCATCGTCTGGAACATTCATTTCATTCCTCTGTGGTTCTTCTAGTGTTCTTACAACTTCAACATCCAAGTCCCTGGTGTCAAATAGCTTCGATCTATTACCCTGTTCTTCCATCAAGTAGGCGATCTTTCTAGTCATAAAATCTATTAGGTCTTGCTTCTTCTTTTCTAGGGTTTCCTTTTCTTCATTTCTTCGGATCTGGTCTTTCTCAATCCAGGTTTTGCCTAACAAAGCTGGAAATGGGGTGTTGTTCTCAATAAACTTGATAACTTCAAATTCTTCCTCTACCGACGTTCCATTAATGATCAGAGGTATCTGGGTAATCCTTCCACATAAGGTTAACAATTTTCCTTTAAACAAGCTTATTCCTCCT
Source organism: Picea engelmannii (assembly GCA_009831015.1). Taxonomy (NCBI): domain Eukaryota; kingdom Viridiplantae; phylum Streptophyta; class Pinopsida; order Pinales; family Pinaceae; genus Picea; species Picea engelmannii. The sequence continues at coordinate 310,304 of ML780516.1, read as the reverse complement.
AATGAAGGAATCATAGCAGGTTTTCCCAGGGTTTCCCAAGTTCTTTCTGTCATAATATTCACCTGTGTTTCCTCATCTAGAACACAGTCTATGTTGAAGTCTCCTATTCTTACTTCGATTTGATTTTTTTCTTTGAAAATTTCTGATAAACTGACATCTTTATGCCCATTCAGAGTTTCTTTCATCTGTATTAATACTTTTTCTGATTCTTTCTGGGGTTCTGCTATTTATGGGGTTGTCTTAGGGTTTTCTTCATGCAGATTCATTCTTTCAAGATTAGCAATCATTCTAGGGCAATCCAATACTTCATGGTCCAAAGCTTTGCAACAGAGACAACTGGGTTTTCCACCAAGGCATTCCTTAGCTAGATGACCTGGTTTTTTGCAACTGTAACATAGGGTCAATCCTCTCTTTCTCTTAAATGATCCCCAACTTCTTATGTACTGCACACCAGGATCATGGTAGCTAGCCTGCAAAAAATTCTTTCTAGGATCCTGCATCCATTTGTTAGTCCAAACATTCTTTCTATGTATAGGTATAACATACTTATTAGATCTATTCATATCAAACTTTCTTTCATCTATTAATGCCCTAGTTTTTAATCTAGGACAGAATCTATCAAACATACCTAGATCCATGCTCTAGAAACAAAAAAAAATCACTTATCTTACTTCTTTAGAGCACAAAGCTTCCATATCTAAGAACTTTTAACAATTATTACCTTTATTAGAGCACAGAGCTTACAGATCTTACCTCTTTTCTGCAGATCTGACCTCTTTCTTTCAAAAATTTCCACTTTTACTTTTCTTAGAGCACAGAGCGTTCAGATCTCGCTTCTTTTCTTCAGATATGATCTTCCTTTCTTCAGATCTGACCTTATTCCTGGCACAAAGCTTCGCAGGTCAAGTAAAAAGTTGCGCACTAGGGAAACAGATCTACGCATAGAGCTTTCTTTTGCACAAAGTTTCTTCTTCCTCAGTTCCCAGCAATCACAACTTCAGGTCCCGACAACGGAACCATTTGTTGGCATAGGGGCAAACCCGGGGTTCAACACTCAAGAGTGCACCAACAAAGCCCTAACTACCGACCCTTTCGGCAACACCTGTGAAGAAGATGAATTCTCACCCAAGGTAGAGGCAGGGGTGGTTGCAAGACTCAGGTGTCTGCAACCTTAGCTGGGACACAGATCTGTGATTATATCTTTTATAGGGCACTTATAATAAATCATTCATCAATATTTAACCCTTATTATACTTCGCAGACAGCACAGAGCTTCGCGGTGAATACTCAGATCTACAATATTTCATCACTTAACCATAATAACCCAAATCAGATCTAGAATATCAGCACTAAGCATCCTCACACACATCAGATCTAACCATCATATATATATCTAAGAAGCACAGGTCATAAGTGGATATATCAAAGCACACAGCATAAGCAAAGATAAACACATTGAACCAAAGCACATAGTATAACACATAGATTTACGTGGTTCACCCCCCCCCGAGGGCTACGTCCACAAGATCTTCTTCTTTATTATCGTATTCAAGCTGTTACAAACACAAAGCCTCCAAAAACCTTCTTCGCATAGGATAGGAGATCTGTGCAGCTCATTAGATCCTTGTGTTACAGCACTTAGCTTTCTATATCAACCACACAGTAACTTGCACTTAGCCTTGCAAGCCTTACACAGTTTGCACAGAGCATTTGTTCAACATCACATAGATGCACTACCAATTGCACTAAGCAATCACATCTACTACTTCTTACATTGCCTATCCTTCTATTTATACATTACGAAAGTGGGCCTAAGCATGGGTAAACCCACAGGTTGACATCCCTTTCCCATTAAATTAACCCAAAACCCTAAAAGGGGCCCAAAAGTGGACCGAGATCCCATGATCTCTGCTTTGCCTGGCGCTCCATATTTGACCAAGTGTTCCTCAAAACTTGGTTAAGGGAAAACAGGGCACATGTACATTCTCATTGCTACAGATTATTTCACAAAATGGCTGGAAGTCATGGCATTAAAGAAGGTTGATTCTGAAGAGCTAATTAAGTTCCTCAAAGATAATATTCTGTCGAGATTTGGTGTCCCAGATAAATTTATCACAGATAATGGTTCAATTTTCATCGGGTCAAAGTTTACGGAGTTTTGCGTAGAATATGGAATTATCATGGGTCAATCATTGAATTATTATCCAAAAGTTAATGGCCTTGTTGAATCCACAAACAAAACACTTGTTCAGATACTGAAGAAAACCATTGACAAGAACCAAAGGAATTGGCATCTGAAGCTAACAGATGCATTATGGGCAAGCAAAATGACTCCAAAGGATAGCACTGGGATGTCCCCGTATACATTGGTTTATGGGAAAGAAGCAAATATGCCAATTATCCTTGAACTCAATGCATTGAATTTCATGGTTAATACAAAAGATACAGAAGAAAATTCACCCATCCAAAGGAGAATCAACTAGTTGTTGAAGTTGGAAGAAGAACAAATCAAAGCCATGAATCGAACTTCTCAGAGGCAACAAAGTGTCAAAAGATAATTTGATCAGAGAACAAATGTAAAGAATTTCCAGAAGGGGGAGATGGTGTTACTTTAGAACAAGTCCAAAGAGAAACCGTCGATGCATACAAAGTTCTAGGCTCTCTAGATTGGACCATATATCATCGAAAAGATATTGGGTTGTAACTCCTATATTCTTCAAGACATGAAGGGAAAAATACTAATGTTTCCTATCAACGGGAAAAATTTGAAAGGTTTCGTCTACTGAGACTTTTTCATTCTCATTGTACATAATTTTATTTTTCAGTTTTTATATTCTTACCTTTGACTCCATAGCCTAATGGACAGAGGCACCTGGTCATGAAGATTCTGAATTCTTGACAACCCACACGGGGTTATCATCCCAAAGTTGGATCCAGTTGTTGATATCAATTCCCGCTTCCGAAATTTCCCTCCCCTTTTCTATTTTCCCAATCTCTTTTTCCCATTTCTTTTATCTCTTCTATACTTACTTGAATTCCCCTTTTCTTTTCTCCCTTCTATTCTCCCTTTCTAGATAGTATACTTAGTCATTTCTTTGAAAATGGTGAGTTCACAGGTTGGCGGACTCACGGATCCTCATCTCCATCCATACTCCCATATCATGAGTCTGACCGACCACCACATTATTCTATGCTTATTCGTTTTTGGCAGTCCCAGGTTCGCGGGTTCACGCTTTCATATCCCATGTTCTGCGATATACATTTTGCATCCAAAATATCCACAATATAAAGTTTGAACATCGGACTCCTCAAGCCCCTAAGTATCTCATCTCTCCTATATTGAGTCTGACCGACCGCATTACAGCACTTAGCCATTTTTTTACCTTTCGCAATCACGGGTTGGTGGGTTCCCGGGTTGGCGGGTTCACAAAAATTCCCAAATCCTAATTTCTCTCGTCTGTCCCCTCCACCTTCTCGCTTTTCCCAATATGAATTTAGTATGTTTTAATTCTAATAACTCAGCATTTGGGTTTCATAAATGTCTTCATTAATGAGCGAAGGGCTCGAGGATATTTCTTATTAAACCACATTAAATCATGATTTGCGGAATAGTACATTATATCTCTTAAGCGCTCATTTCAAATATTATTTGGATTAAAAGAACGCTCTCATCAACTTATGGAAGCAACATCTCAATAGCAGTTCTGCAGAGACACTTTGAAATTTTTTGGACGTGAGTACCAGAACTTTCAGTGGTCTAGAGTGTCTTCTTACTATTCATCCATGTCTGCTCAGAAGGAAGTAATCTGGACATCCAAAATTTCTCGTGTAGGTTGTGTTCCTGAGGTTTTCGACAACAAGGAACTGGTTGCCTGGTGCATTGAGAAATATATACCAAGTTAGTGGATGATTCAACTTTGAGATGATTCTCCCGTCTCTCTTTCACATCAAGCATTCCGTAAAATGTTAAATCTCCCAGAGCCAACACTCACTTTCAAAGGTGAAGATTGTAGGTACTTCTTGAAAAAGAATGATAATGTCCTGGACCTCTTGCCTGAATTATTGGATATTCTCGCGACCATCCATGAAGATATTACCAGATTGCAGTTCAACTCATTTCAGGAAATTGCTTGGTTATTCACCAGAGTGACAAACCAAGAAAATACCGCCAGCATTTCCCGTATGATTCTTTATATCTTATATTTTTTTGTCAAGGAGCAGGCCATTTTCGATTGGGGAAATTTGTTTTCCATTGAAATATCTTCCTAATTGTCATAGCATAAAAAATATAGAAATTATTTATGGATTCTTATTTGGTTTTTTCGATAGCATATTGCTGTCAGTTTGCTAATTTGTCTATTTGCAAGAAGGTAAATTGTGAATTCGACCCAGTGACCTTTTGGTACCAAGCATTTTGGAGGCACAAATATTCCTTGCATTTTTATGAAGTTTTCAATGACTTTGTCTTGGTTTTTAAAGGATTATTGTTTGGAAAAGATACCCCTAGAATATCCTCTCAGGAAAGTAAATTCCTGGATAAAAAGGGGACGTTGGAGCAAATGGAAGATTACAATGTTATCATGATTTTCGGTGCTAAGGAATATCCTTCCTTCTTTCCATGGCATATATCCGATAGAATGTTTATTACAAAGGTGGCAAGACTATATAATTTATGGCTACACTTTTTTCATGAGAAACAAAAAAATAAATTTATACCCTTGCCTTGGAAAATTGGGGAATTTGTATTCATAAATATGAACAAAATCGATGAATTTGCAAACCACTTCCACAATCTCAATCTCAAGTATGTTGAAAGGATAAAAGGGTTTGACCCTAACGAAATTTTCATGGAACATATGTTAGCAGTGGGATTTAGCAATTCATTTATCCATATTGTTATAGGAGAAGAATAAGATAATAACATGGGAGCTCCTACTCTCAATGTTGGCGACTTGGAGTCAGTACTCAGTACCAATCAATTTTACAAACAGAAAGGAAAGGGTCCCAGGGAGAAGAGTGCCCAGTCCCCAACTGTTACTCCTAAGACTATAACATCTTGGAGTAGTGCTACAGTGACCCACCCATCTATCAAAGTGATCAACAATAGTTCAAGCAGAGGAGGAGACAAGAACCCCTCTCCGGGAAAAATTGAAAGCTCACATAAGCTTCCTCTGAGGAAGAAGAGGAAGAATATTGTACAAGAGGAAGAAGAACATCGCGTCGAAAGTGACATCGACAACTTCTCCCTTGGAGATATGGAGCTCGAGGCTAACATTGATAAAAAAAATCCTAACATTGATCATCCAAGAGGCACAGCGCACCAAAATCGGTTGTTGTAAATTATTGAGAATGAGACCTTCAATGAGGAAGAGTCATTTGTGTTTCAAAGCACTGTCTTTGATAGCGAATCTAAGAAATTAATTATTGAGAAGAGTGATGTGAAGAACAAAAAAGGGAAATCTCATTCAGAGGTTAACCTAATAAATATGCGGCCTTCCCATATTTCCAAAATCCATAGAGAAACCAGTGATGCATCGGATGACTCCATTGGTGGTCTCGAAGAGGAAAATACAAAGTTAAAGGAAAGTATTAAGGATCTGGAAGAGACATTAATGCCTCTTCCACTTCTTGGCAGCCCTTTGGCAAATGTTGGACCCAGCACGCCCGCTGCTAAATTAAAAGGATCCTCAAGCTTGCTTACATCATCTAGGAGTTATTTGGAGAATAATATCAAGAAAAGAATGGCACTGATCACAGAAGCTTGGGAAATTTCAAAGAACATGATTTATTTTGGATCGAGGGTGCATGCCTTCCATGAGTATTTGTAGGCCGACCTAAAAAATGAAGAAGGTTTTTACCTTGATGTCGTGGTACCCTTTGGTGTTAAAGTTTCCAACATGTCAAAGCTAAGGATAAGAGAGGAGGACCTTCCCTCTCCAAGTTGGATCAAGAAGTTGAGCGCATGCTGGAAAGAAACGAGAAAGAACTTAAATAACATTGTTCAAACGTGCATCCAAGCCATATCAAGGAGGGAAGAACTATTCAAAAAGATCACGGAGGTGGACCTAGCTGGAAGCACTAAAAAAGTCTCGGATCCCAAGTTGATCCTCAACTCGTTATGCCTAACAAAACAACAATTCAATGAGCAAGTTGAGATTTTTAAAGGATTGTCAATTGAAAAATTTTATGGTATAATTGAATATGATGATGACACCATAGATAACTGGCTAGTGGATTAATCCGTAAAAAATCAGGACATTGAAGAAGCATTACATGGCATTTCCCTTGATCTGAGAGACTTGGAGGGTGAGTTGTTCAACATCAAAATCCGGCATGAAATCAATGTGGCACCATTGAAGAGTTACATCAAAGAATGGTTCAATAAAGCTATTGATAAACTGACCAATGAAGGGCAATAAACAGTTGAGACCATTCCTGTAACTGTTGATGAAAACAATATAAGGACATCAGCAAGAAAATGAAAGCACGAGAGACCATCATAGTAAGTTTATGTTGATTGTATCATTCTTTTTATTTATCAGGGCCTTCATCCAATTATTCCACCTCTTTCACTAGAAAGGTTTAACCGAATACTGATAACTCATTTTTTCTTCTTACCGGGTCTTGTTGATTCTTTTACTAACCACCTTCTTCCTTATAAAAGCGTATTTCTTGTATTTATTTGTTTTATGGTCTACGGGGGCCCCAATCCTAGTCTTTAAGACAAACGCATTTATAATTTCAAAGAATATGTAACAGACTATATATATGTTAGAAATTTCAAGAGAACTACTTTGGGAACAATCTCGATTGTGCTTTGTAACCCTGTTTTCAGAATATAAAGTATTTGAGGCTAATCTATCATTATCTTTATTTGAGTTGCCCATGTGTCCACTCTGTTCAAGTTCTCTTTTGCATGCAGATCATCTTCTTTTTATTTTATGTGATTAGAAATATTTATCTTAAACTATGGTGGATATGAGGAAATGTTTCTTATTTTCTTTAAATGTGTGAAGTGTGTGATTCCTGGTCCTTTCTCAAGAACTTTCTTTAAAATAAAACAAAACAAAAAAAACATTTTCCTTTTATTTTCTCGCAATATTTATGCTTCTTTAATTACTATGACAAACTTCTATCAAGTCCCATATTTTGAATATATAGAAATCCCAATACAATCTAAAGAGGAGTACCACCTCTATAAAAATGCAGGGGGATTTACATCCTCGTGAGGTTGTCATTTCGGTCCTAATGGATTCAAGCGTTAACATGGAGGACAAGTGTGGATCATTCTTTGTTGATTTTTGGATGGATGTGCTTCAATTAGGGTTTATTCTTCTCTAATATTGGTGAAGTAAGTAGAATTATGCAATTTCATTTCATTTTAGTGAATGTTTATGGTAAATTTTACTTGTTCATATTGAATAATATTGCTTGAAAACACCCTAAAAGAAGAGCATATGTGCTTCCTCTTCTCACAAGGTTAGTCTCATCCATAAATTTGTAAAGGAAATTCTACCTAGAGTGCAACTCCTAAAGCCCTAAAGTGCTAGCACTTTAGGAGTTTGATTCTAGATTCTTGATTATAATTTAATTCAAGACCTTAATAAGGGAGAAAAGATTGCTATAGCCCAAAAGTGCTTGCACTATAGCAATCCTTCTCTTTAAGGCTTGAAACCTAAGGCCCTAATGTGCTAGCACCTTATATTTCAAACCCTACCTCTTAGATATCACTATTATCATCTACAAAACAAATTGTCTTGATGTTGTAAAGGACTCCATTGCCCAAAAGAACTAATATACATGCTCTCTTATGATGAAAGTGATCATATAAATATTTATTTTCATTCTCTAAATATTTTCACTAACTTCAATAACTCTAACCTAAGCTAACTTACTAATTTACTTGTTGTTGTTGCAAAAGTTTGCTACAACCACACTAAAATACACTAATTTGTTGCATACATTACTCTAATAGTGGTCAAACATACTCGAAAATTGCTTGGAACAATTGAATAATAATATACTGGATATGTGTTATATTCTCCTTGTCAATTAATGCAATTTTGAACTCTATTGTTTGTTGTTGTTACTAATTTGTTTTTATTGTTATAAATTGTCATACTGTTGCAGTTTCATAACAATCATATTGACTCTCACTATCTAGTGTCCTAAAGAGGTGTTACTTGCTTGCTTGTTCTTGGAATTCATCATATAGATGCTATAAGTGTTCTTGTCCTAGGCAGGTACTCAAACCACCTTTTACCTATTATTTCTTCTTGACCTAGACATTGACTTAGGTGATCATGAGAGGGGGCAATAGGCTTGGCTATCAAACTTGTTATTTTGATCCCTTGAGGTCACCAAAGAAGCCTCCCTTGTGGTGGACCTCCTCCATCACTAAAATGAGGGGATTTCTTACTAAGGTGACAATGGTAGGATTTTCTATAGTTACACAATATTTGGTGGTCTTTTGTTAGGATTTGCACAACTAAAAATCATGAAATAATAGGCTTAAGAACCCTAGATCCATGATGCTTGAGGCATTATGATGGTTGAGAATGCTAAGTTATCCAACCCTGGATCCCATTGATAAAATCAATGCAATACATGACCCACTATATTGTTGCAAGCTTCCATTAATGAATTAGTATACCATGATTTAAAAGAAAATTATAAAGTATATATGGATGGCAAGATTGGAGACATTACTTTAGGAGTTTGATTTAGAGGCCTAAGTACCCTAGAGAACTACTTCATCATTGGTGGTCCTCCTCATATGTAACAAGAATTTTCATCAATGATTCTTGCTTGCATAGTTCCTTATAGTGTTCAACATTAACACACTCATTCAAATTGTGTTGGGTCGTACTTAGTACGTTGCTACTCATCATCATCATTGATGGATTGCATCATGTCTAGTCGATATTTTCGCTATTGATTTTTTATCAGATGGTTTCTCCCATGCGCAACATCAACTCATTATTTCATCGTGGAGAATTAAACTCCATGATGATTGCATTTCAGATCTAGATCAAGACAATGAAACATGGACAAATCTATTTCATCCATTTTGTGAGCCATCATTATGGGCTTACTAGCAATGAGCTACCCTCATGTTCCCAACCATCTTTCAATTGGATTCTTTTGTAGTATTTGTGTGTCCTCACTAGTGTTAAACACATTCATGACATATTTTAGTTGTAAGCAACATTCACATTACATGACTTATGGTTTGATATTAAATGTGTCATGTAACACACATCGACATTTCATATTGTACTTGAATTTATTATTAGACAAGCATAGGTATACCCATCTTGTTGAAAAATATTATTGAACATGTTTATCTCACCATTTTTGTCTTGTAGGTCACTTTCTATCTCTAAGGTTAGATTGACCTCAATGAGATTCACACACATCAGGGGGCATATGTTATCACATCATTTTCATTTTCCTAAATAGATGAAAGACTTTTCACCAAAAATGTCATTTATGACCACTTACCAACACAATGAAGGAAACAAAGCACTAAACATAAGAAATTATACCTCGGTTAGTGATGGAGAATCAAATTCAAATCATGTAGTTGACCAAACTTATGGTGACATGGACCATCAATTATATAGGCCACGTAGGATACATGAATAATCCTTCAATACTTGCATAGTCATCTTGTATGGCACCAATGCATCAAATTACATGATCTAACTATTTCCATGCACACTTAAAGTTGGGAAAAGATCAAAATCTCATGTTTTATTATAGTTATGATAAATGATTGGAGTTGTCAAGGAAATTGCATAGCCTAACTTTGGAAACATATTTGTTTCCCATTCATGACATTCTTCAAAGAAAAATTACAAATACAAGGGTTCTCATGAACTAAAAGGGTTTAGTGAATGTAAGGTTATGTTGAGCACCAATGTAATTCCATATTCAATCACTACTGCTATCTATTCATTTATACGCATTGGTATTGATATCGAACATCTCTTCCTTAACTAAGGAGTGGGTTTTCTTCTATCAATTGTTACATTTCAAAAAGAGAAAGCCTAAATGAGGACAAGACCCTCCCAAATAGAGGACTTGAAATCCATATTCATAGCTCCTCCTAGGTGACAATGTTCTTTATATAATTTTTTAATCCCTAGAAAAATCCCATGTTAAGTATAAAACCCCTTATTAATCACTAGATATTGAATTATTAAATTTTAGTGTTATATTAGTAGGTAGGATAAAACCCTTCACTGTACCCTTTCATTATAATTGTACCCTTTGTCTCATATATATATATACCAAGGAGGCCTAGTATTAAGATCATCTTATATCATATTGTACATTTGATATATTGTAAAAGGAGGTTCGCCCCTCGAAATGGATTGTTATTCATTGATTTTTTATCATTCTCAAAGCATTGGTTCGTAACATTTGGTATCAAAACATTGATCTTAGGGTTTTACTACTTCAAGCAAGTCATCTTGGAATTTTCACTATAACTTTTTTTCTGGGATGTTTTAGACAAATCAATTTTGAGGATACTAAGGAAAGATATCTAAGAATGTGTGGTAAAAACTTCAAGTTCTAGTTCGTTATAGTTTCATAAATATATCATGTGGAAGTTAGGGTTTGTGACTAGTCTTGAAATTAGTCTCAAACGAATCATATTTTTATTTTCGCTATAAAAAAAAATTGGTGACCTTTCAAACTCTAAAATTTTCAAAATCCTGAGGAGACATATTTAACTACATGCAAAAAAAAAAATTATATTTTTAATCATTAAAATTTGTGATATATATCTTGTGGAAGTTGGGGTTCTTTACTAATCCTAAAATTAGTCTTAAACAAGACATTTTGATGTATTTGTTATGACGTTTTATCAGTAAAGTTTAAGACTGTGAAATTTTCAAGAGTTTAAGAAGTCATATCAGAGTACTATAAGATGAAATTTTAGACTCATAAGGGCTCAAATTCATATATATAAACATTCACCAAATTAGGGTTTGACATCTATGTAACTTACAATTGGCATAACTTTTGGTTGGAAGATCTATTTTTGGTTATTCAAATTCGTGATAAAGAAGAAAAAGAGGAGAATTTTTATTTTATCACATGGATCCAAAGGTCCCTCTAAATTTACTTTACCGAATAAACCTCCATAGAACTCAACCATGACTCAAGAAGAAAGAGAAGAAATTTTTCACTGGAAAGGTAGAAAAGAAGATGAATGAGGTGGAAAATAAGATGGATGAAAATTGGGAGCATATTTAAAAGAAGATGTTAGAATTGCAAAATTCCATGTCTTCCATGATCTTGCATACTCTAGTGAAAAACTCCCTAAATGAGGTATCAAAATACAAGGAAACCATGAAAATGTAGAGGAAATAAAGATTGAGTCCCATAATCATGATTATTCATCATTTGAAGATCCACATCATCAAGGCTTCAATGAGGCACCAATGAACTAATTCATTCCAAAGATCGACATGAGGAAGTTTGATGGTAAATATCCTATAACATGGATATTCTAGATGGAGCAATTCTTTGATCTACACCAAGTGTCAATCTTACAAAAGGTACCTAATGTTCAAGAACAAGTTAAACAACATGGAAGGCAAGAGGCTTCACAAAATTTCTTCAAACTTAAGGAAAAACTACCTACCACTCAAGCAATGATGACATAAAGATGACAAGTCTCGGCTAAATCATTGGGGAATAAAAGAAGAAATCATTCTAAATCTTGAAGATAAAAAATATGTGTTTTGACTAGCCTAAAGAAGAAAATCAACATTGATAAAATAAGAACAAATTCTCACTAGCTCCATAGTGAAATTGGGCATTGGACAATTCTCAAAAAACAATGGGGTGAAATAATATGTCATCTTTGTGATACTAAAAAGGTTGAAAATGAAAAACACTTTCTCTTAAAATGTCTTATGTATAGCCAAATTAGATCTCAATTTTAAAATTTTAAAAGAATTGTCATAATATCAAACTTCTTGAACTTCTAACTCTTCAAACTTCCTAACCTTCTAACTCTCCAAAACTATGGTGATCTTGAAATGCTTATCTCAATAATTTCCGAGCATCTTTACCTTTCTTAAGATAATAAAACCAATTTTGGTCTCAATTAACCATCATCATCATTGCTATCCCATCCAAATTATTAATATGTCATTACTAAAATCAAATTTTTTTTTATTATAAAGTTTTTCATTAGTTTATTTTTTCTTAAAATTTCTTTAATTTTTAAAATGTTTTTTCTTATATTTGAATTAGGTGAATAGGTACTACATCATTTTCAAAAATTTTAGAAAAATTGTTAGAAATGTTGGTTTAAGTTGCTTAAATTGTAACTTTAAGCATTTGAGTAAATTCAGAGCCTTTATTCAACATCACAAGTTATAATAGAAATAATAAATTTTTGGTAGTATAAAATTATGAAAAACAAAATAATCTAAATAGAATGTTGTCGCAGGTGGATTATAGGTGCTGTAATCTGAATGGAGCCTGGGATAAGGAGTAGTGATATTGTGGTGGCACATTGAATGCTGGGGCACGTGGATTATAGGTCATCCGATCTGAAAGCAAGCATTGAATGCTGTGGCAGGTGGATAGTAGGTCGTCCGATCTGAAAGAGCTTTCAGATCGGACGACCTACTATCCACCTGCCACAGCATTCAATGCTTGCTTTCAGATCGGATGACCTATAATCCACGTGCCCCAGCATTCAATATTTCGTAACTATACATTGGTCGATAGTTTTTCAGATAGGACGGCCTATATTTCAGATCGAATGACCTGTAATCCACGTGCCCCAGCATTCAATATTGCATAGCTGTATGTATATTGGCGGATATCACTGCCCAGTATCCCACCCTAATTTGGAATGATAGAGGAGGCGGCCGGATGGCGTCAGGGTTCTGACCGGCTCCTTGGCTCGTTAGTGAAGGGACAGAGAGCAGTACTATGATGCAGATTCACAACCTATCTGGATTATTGCTTGAGTACATTCACCGATCCCGTGCTTCACTCATTACACTTATCGGTCCCTGTAGGGGACCTTCGACTCTGCAATGCTGATGCAGTTGACAGGGGACCTTCGACTCTGCAATGCGGATGCAGTTGTACGTGTGTCATTTTCCAGGTATTCATCCCACGAGTGCAATATTCGTTCGAACTGGAGGCAAGGTCAAAATCGGAGCTGTTGTTGGCCATGGCGTGCATGCGCAAGGGAATCCGATCCCTAAGGTGTTGTTCGTTTTGTAATTGGTATAAATATGAAGAATATTTTTCGCTGATCAAGCTCCTAGATTTCAACTGTATTGTCGTGCCAATGGATTCCCTCAGATTATACGTTTGTTGCTTCTGAGTAATATATTTTGGTATGGTTATAACATGAGTTTCTGAGTTCTGGATGTCGTTTTGCTCTTCCCACTGTATTTAAGCATAGTGATGGAACTTGAGAACCGCTTGCCAATGGTTGATATGCTTGAAGTAATTGGATTGAATTTCTTAAATAATAAATTTAAATAATTTTTTGTAATCGTGTTTGCAGATATCCTTAGGATTTGAGGAAAGCTTCTTTGTGCTGATGGATAAGTGTAGACAGATGTGCTATCAACCATGAGTGGAGTGTATAAAATCTGGTAAATAGTATATAGTTAGGTTAAATACTATATAGGTAGGTTAATTTTATTTTTTATTTTTGTTTAATTTTGTATTTTGGTTATAGAATAGTTATCATTCAGATTCTCATGTTTATCAGAGGAATATAGTCATTATTAGTCCCTGCCATGGGACTATAGCAATGAGTTTGCTTTTGATGTGACATTAATTTGTTTTTTACCATAAATTTGTGTATGCAATGTAATGTTTAACATAGGAAAACAAATATATATTTTTGAATATAATAAAAATATTTGTATTTCTCATTTCTAATTGATTGATAGAATTGAAGTGTTATTGCCCCCTTCATGTTTTTCAATATGTAGACTTAATTACATAATCAATGAATCACCACATCTAAATATAAAAAGTTGTACTATGTATGTATTTATTATTATGCATTGTTATATTTATTATCTAATATATTATTTATTATTATATTATCTTATATTTATTATCTAATATATTATTTAGATTATATTTATTATGTAATGTAATAAATATTATATAAAAATATATATTATTAAATTTGAAAGGGTTAATTTTAGAAAGAAAAATTGAATATTTTTAAAATGTAATTTTCATTTGGCTAGCTTAATTTAATTGGAAGGAAATTTAAGTTAATCTCAAAACTATACAACATCCACATTAAAGTAAAAATGTGGTCAGAGATCCTAGCCAATAAGGCATATGACAAATCTATAAACTAAGTGTCACGGAGCAAGCATCATCATCATCAATAATTATAGGGTGTTAGCTATCATCTCCATTTCCAAATCTACTTGGCAGGGACTAAACTGCCATGCAGCATTTAGACTAACCTTGCTTGGCTTTTCATTCGGATGCATACTTACTATTGGAGGACAATAGTCATTATTTAAAGTAACTATGGTTGGTATTCTTTGTAGAGATGCATTTTATCTTTTTTAAAATATATAGTGTTGGGGTATATTATGTGAACTTTTTTAGGTGGCTTTGCCTCTTTGAGACAAGAATAAGTACAAGTGTGAATGTTAAATATAGGGAAAGATTTAGTAATCAAGAAAAGTTAAAATGGTACTAAAATGTTTTGTCACAATTAACATCATATTAAGTATGAAGTTTATTGACACAATTAGTATTATAAAAAGAAAAATTATATTGGTTTTGGAGTATAACTTAAGAATTGTTTTTAATTGGTTAAGAGTTTGGTTTTCTTGAACATAAAAGAAGTTTGTAATTATTTGGTAGTTGTGTAAATCTATCCTCTTTACAAATCACTAACTAGTTATTTTAGATATCCAAATTTTTCTACACATAATAATATAATTACATGTTTGAATCTTGAAATTATATGAACTAAAACTAAACCAATATCCTTAAATATTGTAAACTTTTTCCTCCTTAAATAAAACTAATTATAATTTATTAAAATTAAAGAAATAAATAAATTCAAAAATGCATGTACACCATGAATTAGAATAGTAGAAATTATGATGGTGTAGAATAGAGAAAAAATTGTATTAGAATAAAAATTTTGGATTACAAAGTATAATAACATTTTATTCTAGGGCTTGCTTTGAACACTTACATGTGATGGTTTTATGTCCACACACAAAGGTTTCTTAAGTTAAAGAGCATTAAAATAGTAAGACTGATAATTGAAACACCACTTGTTGATTCCACATATGTGTCAAGAAGAAGTCACATTTGGAGATTTATTAAATATCTTTTCCCTACCTACTAGGTGGTAAATGTAGATACTGACATTAAAATGATTAAGAAGTGAAACCCTTTATTACCAAATTCCTCGCTAGACTCTTCCACTAAAAAGTTGAAACAAATACATGAGTCAAGCAACTCACATCAATAAATAAAACCAATCCCTATGAATGAGCTAGAAAATGCGCCAATGTATGATAGCTAGTGTAGTTAATAAACCCAACAAGATCTATTCAACATGTTGAATGCACTAAAATTTGAAAAAGTGGAATAAAGATAATTCATTATTAGGAATGATTCCTAGTCAAGGTACCTTGAGTATAGGGTGGTTCTCAACAAATCATGTAAAATAGAAAAGCCGATAAATGGATTTTAAGAAATAAAAGTTACACGTAATTATATAGAATTGAAGAAAGAGTCAAACAAATAACATATGGTCCAAAATTTAGTCTCAAAAAAATTAAACCCCAACAAGTATGAAAAGAATTGCATTTTTTTATTATTGAAAAGTATTATAAATTATTTATAATATTCATAAAATTATTTAAATTTATTTTAAAAGTAGATTTCAATGAATTTAGGAGAATATATATAGTCATAATATGACATGAGAGTAGAAATATCCCAAAGCACTCTTTATTACAAAAGCATGCTAGATTGATTTGATTATAGCAAGATTCTAGATTGTATGATTAATTTCTTTTTATTATATACATGATTTTGATTGATGAGTGGGAGTTATGAACTTCAACTTTGTATTGGTGTCATACAAATAGTCATAGTCACTTTATATGATTAATTTATTTTTGTTATATACATGCTTTTGATTGATGAGTCATAATCACTTTATATGATTAATTTCTTTTTGTTATATACATGCTTTTGATTTGATGAGTTGGGAGTTATGAACTTCAACTTTGTATTGGTGTCATATAAATAGGCATAATCACGTTATCATAGGAGAAAGAAATTTGAAACTTAACTTTTTCCTATACACCCATACCAATTTCACACATTAATCACAAGTACTCCCTTAACATTGCATTCAATTTAAAATTAAACTATGTTTGAAATTCTTTAGATATTCAATTTAATAACATTTCATAATTACAACATTAAGTTACTCCCCGCTCTATTCCACTAACTCTATTGCAAGACAAACACCTCACTAATCAATGGGTTTACTCCTATAGTGATCCAACGGGAATTAAACTATGTTTAAAAAAAAATTAAATATTCAATTTAATAACATTTCATAATTACAACATTAAGTTACTTAGAGCACATTGAAAGGGAAACATATATTATTTTTATGTCCATTCTCACACGATAAGATTCTCAAGCTATCTTAATTACAACATTAAGTTACTTAGAGCACATTGAAAGGAAACATATATTATTTTTATGTCCATTCTCACACGATAAGATTCTCAAGCTATCTTAGAGAATTAGGAAAATTATATTTATAAGTTAAATCAAAATTTGTGGTCCTTCTCATTCCAATGTCTTTTAGCATAGTGATGGAACTTAAGGGCCACTTGCCAATGGTTGATATGCTTGAAGTAATTGGATTTAATTTCTTAAATATTAAATTTAAATAATTTGTTGTGATTATCTAAAATCATGTTTAAAGATATCCTTAGGATTTGAGGAAGAGCTTATTTGTGTTGATGGATAAGTCTAAACAAGGATGGGCTATCAACCATGAATGTATTATGACATGGAAAAAAATAATTTGGTAGTGACTAACATATGAATCAATCAATTATTATTAGGGTCTTAACCATCATAAACCCCTAAGCAGATAGATATGTTACTATGTACGGAGGCCATCAATATTACATATGGTCCATGTAATAGTGTGAAAGTAATAAATGTAAAAAGGATTACTAGAAGGTTTTGCCTAATAGAAAGTCCTTTCTCTAGAATGTTCCTAAGAGGTAGAAACTACTATATAGAGATGTAGAAGCAACACAAAAGATGTATTGTGAAGTTAGTTGTAATCAGATCTTTTTTCAATTGAAGGTTTCCTCGTCAAAAAGGCAAGTGAACATTGCTTCCATAAACCCTAAGATGGAACAAAATGCACAAGACACCCATAATCATAAAAATCAATAAAATAGTCACTTAATAAGAAGTGCATTTTGGAGGCGTCATCTTTTTCATAGGAAGTGGGTCTCCATTTATTATTCGGTTCGGTCGCTAGGGATATAAGATAGTGGCCAACGACCCTCCTTAACCTCGTCAACTTCGTTAGGTAGAGATGGCTTCTTCTCTAGACCGAAACAAGTACAAGTGTGAATGTTAATATATGTGAAGATTTCGTATTCAAGAAAAGTTAAGAGGGTTAGTTTGATTAAATTGAGGGTTAAGCAAAGCTCAAAGAGGTAGTTTGATTAAAGCGAGGATTAAGAAAAGTTAAAAGGGCTAGTTTGATTAAAGTGTTTGGTTGTTAGATTTTGATAATAATGTATTTGTATATTTATGTTTTGAAATTGTATTAATAAAAATTAAATTAATGTTTTTATAAATTTTTTATTTAAAAAATATTATATAAAATATATAAAAATATAAATAAATTTATTTTAATTTTAAAAAAATTATATATAATATATAAGAGTGTGTCACTTTTGTGATATTAAGAAGGTTGAAGATGAAAATCATTTTCTCTTAGATTGTCTAACTTATATCCATATTAGATCTCATTTTCAAAATATTTGTCACATTACCAATTTTCTTAATCTCTTAAATCAACAAAAGTATAATGATCTTAGAAAACTTCTCCTAATTATTTTCCAATACAGAAAATAATCATCAAAATATAAATAACATGATTTTAATTTTATTAATAATAAAATTAAAAAATTAAAAAATATAAATATACTTTTTTACTTATTTTTTAAAACTTGGATTAAAATAATGAAAATTTATATTATCGTACATGTTGTGAAAGGGTTGCCAAAGAAAAAGGATCTCATCATCTTAATTATTCAATGAAAAAATTTAACGATGCATACAACTTCTAATAGATAACTTTTTCTTTCGTAAATAAAGTACCAAGACTATAAACTTAATTTTGATTTAGTACAATCTAGGTTCTTCTAGACCTATAATATTTAATATATAATAGTTTTTTTTTTTTTTTTAATTATTATGAAAGGTGTTCATTCGGGTACATTCATCTTTCCATATTTAAAGTCATTATTAATATTTGAAGTCATTAGTTTTATAATTTATTATTTTGAGTTTATAAATAAAAAATAAACTTTATATTTGAATAAAGATTTTTATTATATAATATAAAATTATGTTGAAATGTGAGAAGTGTAATTGGACATGATTTTTGGATCACAAACAAGAATAATAATTTAACAATATATTGTAGGGTTTTCTTTGAACATTTGTATCTGGTGGCTTTATTCCCAAGTATTAAGGTCTTTCACGCTAAAGAGCATTTAAGTAGTGAACTTTTTTGATAGGAAAAATCAGAATTGAAACACCACTTCATGAATTTACATTTGTGTCAAGAGGAAGTCACATTTAGAGATTTAGTAAATATCTCTACCCTACCTTTGATGTAGACACTAACATTAAAATGACCAAAGAATCAAACCCACTATTACCAAAGTCCTCACTAGATTGTCCCACTAAGTGTCAAGAGGAAGACACATTTGGAGATCTAGTAAATATCACGGTCCTACCTACTAGATGGTAAATGTAGACACTAACATCAAAATGACCAAAAATTCAAACCCACTACTACCAAAGTACTCACTAGATTGTTCCACTAAAAGGATGAAACAAAGACATGAGTCAGACAATTCATATCAATAAAGGAAACCAATCTCGATAGGTGAGCCAAAAAATACACCCATGCACCACAAGTAGTGTTGTTACTAAATCCAATAATATCTATTTAAAAGTGAAATAAAGAAAAACTCATCATTAGAAATTATTCCTAATCAAATACTAAACTATAGGGTGTTACTCAACAAATCATGTAAATTAACAAAGCTAACAAACACATTAGATATCTAAAAGTTATAAGTAATTATGTAGAATTCAAGAAAGGCTCAAACAAATAATTTATGATACAAAATCTAATCTTCAAAATGTAGGGATTGAAAATCAAATCCCAAGCAATATGAAAATCTTTACAACTTTTTATGATAGAAAAATATTGTAAATTATTTATAATTTTTGTACAAATTAATTAAAAAAAAATTAATGTATATATATTTTTAATTAATGAATAAAAATTTATGAACTTTAATTTTATATTAATAATCTCCTAACATTACATTCAATTTAAAATTAAATTATATTTTGAGAAATTTTAGATATTCAATTTAATATCATTTCATAATTACAACATTAAATTGCATAGAGCACATGGAATGACAACATATGTATGGCTATCCACATAAAGTGAGTTTCTTAAGCTCTATCAATATATTAAGAAAATTAGACTTATAAATTAAATTAAAAATTGAGGTTTTTATTGTATTGAAGTTGATAAGAAATAGATACAAGGTCACATTCACATTCTCTATTAAGAAATAGATACTTTTCACATTCTCTATTAACATAAAAGCACATATTTAAATTCTACACTTAGTCTTGTACCATGTAGAAGGTAAATATTTTATGAATAATAAATTATGAGATAATTTTTTATTTTTTTTAACTAGAACGGTTATGAGTTTTATTAATAGGGAATTTCAGTTGGCCGCGGCCTTACAACCTTCACAAAGAGCCTTCTATGTTCTATTACAAGCTGTTGTCTTTTTCAAGGAATATAAATTTTTACTGGATCTCCATCATTTATGCTGAGTTCTCCTTGGGCCAAGAGGCGACCTTTGTTGGCTAAATTGTCTGCTTCTTTATTTGAGTCTCTAAGTATATGATAGCATTTGAAGGAGGTGAAGTCTTGTAGAATATGTCTTAGCCTTTGTAGGTTCTTGTTTAGGCCAGCGTCATTAAATTGTCCTCTCGAATGTATCATTTTGATCAAGATTTTGGAATCTCCAAATGCTTGCAGCTCCCGGTGTCCTCTTTCCTTGGCTATTTGGCAGACTTTTATCAAACTCAGGATTTTTGCTTGATTGTTGGTTCGATGTCCAAGTCCCCAGCAAAAGGTTTCTAGTATTCTCCCTTCACTGGAATAAATAATTCCTCCAGCTCCCGCTATCCCAGGGTTTCCCTTGGAGGCGCCATCGAAGAAGACTGTAGTTATTCCTTGCTTCCTCCACCAACTCTGGAATATATCATGATTGTCTCTTAGCCTCCATTTAGTTTTGAAATGGGGTTTTTCAAGGCTGTGGATCCGGTGGGTAAGCACAGAGGTACCGAGCCAATTCTTTTCCTCCTGCTGGAGCGAGGTGTCGTCTTTGTGGTTTTGAGAGCTCAAAGTTTCTAGCAGGAGGCCTTTTGCTTTTGTTTCTACCATGATGGGGTTCCATGCAATATTGTTGAAAGTTTGCTCGTTTCTTGCAAGCCATAGCTTCCAGCACACATATTTGGGGATGAAGATCCAGACTCTGGCCCATAATGAATTCAATGAGAGCGAAGGGTAACATTCCTTCCAAGTTGTGAATAGATCTACTACTGAGATTTTAGAGGGGGCAGCCACCTTGAGGCCATGGAGGATGAGAAGCCAGACTTTGTTTGCAAAAAGGCAATCTACAAACAAATGATCTGAGGTTTCCATGGCTTCTTTACATAATGAGCATCTGTGTGGACCGACAATATTTCTTTTCATTAAATTTTCATCGGTCAGGATCTTTTTATGCATTAAAGTCCAAAAGAAGAAATTTACCTTAGGGATCGCCATTGAATCCCATACCTCCATCCAAAATATTGCAGGGAGAGGTCTGTCTCTCTGTGGTTGTAGCAGTGCATAGCCTTTGGTTGCGGAGTACAATCCTGTGGGTCCCCAGCCCCAATTGTCTTCTTCTATTTTGTGCACAGGAGTTGCATCTCGAAGCTCCTCTTTGAGCATTTCCAATTGTTGGAGGAGGCAATTTGGGACGTTGTCGAAGTGCCAGTCTGACCAGAAGTCGTTATCATCCCAATTTGAAATGTCATAGATGCTCTGTATTCCTCTTTGGTCGACAAATTCACGCATTTCAGACAAGTTGGCGTTTGAAGCAAGGGGCGGATTCCCCATTATCTTATCTATCCAAAGTTTGACCTGTTTGCCATTTCCTGGGATGTGATACAGGTTTTGGATGAAGAATCATGCCCCTTTAATGCACAATTTCCATAGCAGCATGCTCTTCCTGTTGTTGATGTTTGGTAGATTTCTGATTTTGGCGTTTGGTATGTATTTGTACCTTAACGTTTTGTTGACAGGGTGAATGGGATCGTTGTGCATCTTCCACAGAATTTTGCAACCCAAAGCTATATTAACGAGATCTGGATCTCGGATTTGTAGCCCGCCTTCTCTCAATGGTCACTTTACTGTATCCCAATTGACTAGATGAAACTTGCGTTGGTTCCCTTTCCCACTGTGCCACAAGAAGTCTCCCAAAAATTTGTTGATTTGCCCAGATATCGACTTGGGTACCAAGAGGTAGGACGCTTGGTAGATCAGCAATGAAGATAGGACTGCTTTTATCAGAGTTAGTTTACCTCCATGAGTGAGCCAATGTCCTCCCCAAGCATCGATTTTACCTTTGATTTTTGTTAAAACTCCTTCCCACAAGTTGACTTTGTTTATGCCCAATGTTAATGGCAGCCCAAGGTACTGTATCTTTTCCCATTTTGAGTGCCCTTTGAACCCCAGGTTGCATGTTATTGTTTGTGTTTCGTGCTCTGTTGCGTTCCAACTGTAGACAACACTTTTCCTTTCACTTATCAGTGCTCCAGACACTTTGCAGTATGCTTGAAGAGTATCCTTGAATGCAGAGGCTACTCTGTTAGAGGCTCCTCCAAGCATGAGATAGTCATCCGCGAACAGAGCGTGATTTATAGGTTTAAGATCCTTCATTATTCTCAAGCCTGGGGCAGCTCCTGTTATCCTGTCCTGCTCCAGCTTCCTGCTGAGTGTATCTGCCATTAAAATGTACAGAAATGGAGAGAGGGGGCAGCCTTGCCTCAACCCCCTCGAAGATTTAAAAAAGTATGCTAGCCTCCCATTTACCAGAGGTGCTATCCATGGGTTGTGGGTGAAGGCTTGTATCAGATTTAAAAACTCTTGCTCGAATCTGAATGAAAGAAGCACTTGATAAAGGAAGGACAACTTTACTCTGTCAAAGGCATTGGCCATGTCTAACTTAATCAACATGCCTTTCTCTTTTCTGAGATTGCTGGAGTGCATAGCTTCCTGGACTTGGATTACATTGTCCAGGATGTGTCTCCCTTTGACGAATCATCCTTGCGATTCTGATATGAGCTTTCCCAACAGAGGCTTTATTCTGTTTGCAAGGAGTTTTGCAATTATCTTGTAAGAGGCGTTACATAGGGAGATTGGCCTGAACCTATCAAAGGAGGCGGTATTTATTTCTTTCGGGATTAATGCAAGGAAAGTTGAGTTGGTGTTGCCTCCCAATTTTTCTTTCTGTAGGAATCCTTTTATCATTCTAATGAGATCAGGTTTGATTATATTCCAGCATATCCTGTAAAAATGAATGGTAAACCCATCTGGCCCTGGGGCTTTGTCAGGGTCCATGGACCAGATGATTTTGTTGATTTCTTCTTCGTTGGTTGGCCTCAATAATGTTGTGTTATCTTCTTTTGTGACCAGTGTCGGAATGTTCTTGAGGAATTCTTTATTTCCTTCTTCATTGTCATTGTTCTCTTTGTTGTAAAGATGGTGGAAATGAGAGGCAGCAGTGGCCTTTATTTGGTCTGTTCCTGTGCAAAGCTTCTCGTCGTTGGTTGTAATCTCAGAGATGTGGTTTCTGGAGAGGCGAGCTTTAAATTGATGGTGGAAGTAAGATGTGTTTCTGTCACCAGCTTCCAGCCAAAGGATGCGGGACATTAGTCTCCAGTATTCTTCTTTGTTTCTGAAGGAGCGGTAAGTTTTACATTGGGCTACTTGCTCCTTTTCCAATTATGTTTTAGTAATATCTATTGTTTCCATTTCACTCTGCAACTTTCCCAGCTGTTGCACTGACTCCTTTCTTTGGGTATTGGGATTGCTTACCGGGAGTTTGCTCCATTCCTTGAGGGCCCTTTTTGTTATTTTTAATTTTTGTTCCCAAACATAGTTGGGAGAGCCAGTAACTGAAGTGGACCATGTCAGTCGGACCATCTCTACAAAACCACTCTTTTCTTTCCACAATGGGCTGAATCTGAACGGGATTGGGCCTAGTTTTTCTTCCTCCTCTAGCAAAAGCAGGATGGGTTTGTGATCCTAGGTGAGCTTGGGGAGGATGGTTGAGGATATTAGCTTCCTTTCCATCAGAAAAGTGCTTTGGACCAAAAACCTATCCAATCTGGCAGAGATGTGTTCTTCCCCTATCCTATTATTGGTCCAGGTATAAAGCCCTTTGTGTGGTTTAAAATCCATTAGGTCCCAATATTGTATCATGTCTTCTACTACATAAATCATTTGATCCTTGCTGGTCCTTCCTCCCCTCTTTTTATTTTCATTCATGACGAGATTAAGGTCTCCAGCAATGATTATATTGTTTGGGGAGTTTAGTTCTAGAAACTCATTTAAAGTTTTCCAACAATCTTTCTTTTCAGTATGAAAAGTCAGTACATATAAATTGAATAATGTGATGGTTAACTTACTTGCTATGTGCTTCAGCTCTATAAACCTCCAATGTTGAGTGTTGTAGGAGTTGACGAGTTTGAATTGTTCTTCCTTCCACAGAGTTGTTATTCCTCCAGAGGAGCCCCTTGCACTTATTGCTTTTCCTGTATTCTTCTGCCAATTGTTTTTGCTAATCTCTAGAAGGGTTTCCCCTTCGATTTTTGTCTCTTGGAGCATGAGGATGTCTATTGGTTCTGTTTTCATCGGATCCTTGACCGCTTCAATTTTCGACGAATTCCCCAGACCTTTACAGTTCCAAGAGATGATTTTCATTACTTATTGTTGGGGGTGGTTGGGCCTCCTCCTTTTAGAGACCTTATTCTTGTGTTTCTGTCGATTGTCATTTCTATGGTAGGTTGTCTTCCTTGGGTCTTTTGTCTTTTGTCTTTCTGCCTCTTCCTCCCTTGCTTCTCTGCGAGATTTCCTTCCTGCTCTTTTGGTTGGCCTTTCTAGGATCTCATCCTCCGAGGAGCTTGGTGATTCTAATAATTTCTTCCTAGCTATGTCAGCGTATGAGAGAGAGGGGACTACTTCCAGGGTTCCCGTCGTTTTCCCTTGTNCTTCTATGTCCTTGTTGGGATATACTATTTGAGGTCCTTATTGCAACGTGGGACTGGAGCTCCCTTCGATTTTCTCTTGCCCTAGTTGCCCGGGGTTGCTATTCTTCATTGTTCCTTTGCTTCTAGATTTTGTTGTCCCTATTTTCTGAACTGTGATCCACTAATTTACTTTCACGTTCTCACTCTCCTATGCATTCTTTTTTTTGCAGTGTCTTGCAAAATGGCCATAGTCGTGGCAGTATCGGCATTTGAAGGGTAACTGCTCATAATCTAGCTCCTGAATATGCGTCCAATCTGCAACAGTTAGTTTGATTGCCTCTGGTAATCCCACTTCCAGATCGACCTCCACACAGATCTGTGCGCATGAATACTGGTCTTTTCTCACTTCTTGGTCAATATACCTTCCGAGTGTATTGTCGATTGCATGCAATGATTTTTTATTCCAACAGTGTAAAGGAAGATGAGGTAGACGGACCCACACTGGAATGGCGGATGACACATCCTGAGATGGATCGAAATCTGGGGTCCATTTGTTTAGATATAACCCCTGTGGGCCCATGAAGTATGGGTCGTTTATGAAGATGAGGTTTTTGTCCTCAGAGTTTTCGAAGACGAATACAAAGCATCCTTTCTCTACAAAATGACTCTTTATTCCTTCTGAGATGAGCGGGCTCCAGTTCCTCTGCACCTAAGCTTCGATGGATTTGGGAGAGGGCCAAAGCTCGGTAAACTTCTCGATAAGACCTCTGTCTGCTAGATTGACTGTCGATCTGTAAGTTTCTTCTAAAGGCAATTCAACGCTTGGGATGCATTCCAATTTCTTTACGAAATTATGTTGTGCTGTTGTCAACGATCTCTTGGAAGCTTCGGCAACGAGCTTCCTGAAGGCATCAAACTCTGACAAAGGGGGTGGGGTGGGGACGGTGCCCCCACCAGCGTCCATGATTAAAGAACCCCTGCTAGTTGTGTAGTGCTCCTCGCACGCTAGGTCGCGCTCCCAGGCCCTACCATAAGACGTCTGGAATTATGAGATAATTTTAATTTATATAAACTCCACATATTTAAACTCTACACTTGTGTTGTCCCATGTAGATGGTAAATATTTTATGAATAATAAATTATAAGATAATTTTAACTTATATAAACTCATTTATATCATATGAATGATAAGTTATGAGATAATTCTAACTTATATAAACTCATTTATATCATATAAATGAATTAAAGAAAAACATGTAATTGAATGAAAACATAGTTAAATGTGTTGGATATTTATTATAAGTTCCATTTCTAATTGATAATTGTTATGAGCTTATTATCATTAAAATTAAATTGTGTGTAAATTTACTACTATTTAAGTAAACCTGTTTTAATTATTGTTGGATCTTTTTGTATAGATAATCATCATAAGTTTAATGGAAATCATAGAATGAGAAAATGATAAATAAAGGATGGAAAGTTTATTGTGAGCTAGAAAATAACTTGTCACTCCTATTATCTTATATGGATGTGAAGTTTGGGGTTGTAGTATCTTTACATAATCATGGAGAAAAATAGAGTTAATTCAAAAATATTTTATAAATTATAATTTCAAAATTAAAGGAAATACATCCTATCCTATCCTACTCATAGAAGTGAGTATTTCTCCCTCTGAGAAACTATGACCAGATACCTAAAAGGCTTCCCAAAATTACTTCAAACTCCAACAAAAACCACTTATAACTCCCCACTAATATTTTTATTATTTTTAAAAATTAAGTATATATATAAGAAAAACCACCTCCAACAATACCAAATATGGTTTTTTTAGTAATCTATTAATACAAAATAATCACATTTCAAATAAATATAACAAATATTCCCTTATTCTTCCTCATTAGTTAACATATTCTTCTTCATATTCATATTTAAAATTAAAAAATCCATATTACAATTACTTACATTTTTTTTTGAATATGTGTAAATTTTATTATTCATAAAAAAAAATCATAAATTCACACTCTAAATACATATATTTAAACTTCACACTTTTCACACTCTCTATTAATTAACATATTCTTCTTCATATCCATATTTAAAATTAAAAAATCCATATTACAATTACTTATTTTTTTAATATGTGTAAATTTTATTATTCATAAAGAAAAAATCATAAATTCACACTCTAAATACATATATTTAAACTTCACACTTTTCACACTCTCTATTAACATAGAAGCACATATCTAAACTTTACACTTAACATTACAAACACACATTAAAACTTTACACTTGTCTTGTCCCAGGTAAAAGGTAAATATTTTATAAATAATAAATTATAAGATAATTTTAACTTATATAAATTCATTTATATGATATGAATGATAAATTATGAGATAATTCTATCTTACATAAACTCACTTATATCATATAAACAACTTAAAGAACAACATGTAATTGAATGAAAACAAAATTAAATGTCCATTATAAGTTTCATTCCCATCCTTCCTAATTGATAATTTTTATGAATTCATTATCAATTATGTGCAAATTTATTAAATTTATTATAAGTGATTTGTTTTAAACATATTTTAATTATTGTTATATTGGATTTGTTTGATAATTTTTATGAATTCATTATCATTAAAATTATGTGCAAATTTATTAAATTTATTATAAGTGATTTGTTTTAAACATATTTTAATTATTGTTATATTGGATTTGTTTTTATAGATATTTATCATAAGTTTAATGAGAAAATATTTATAGTCATTTCAATTATTTTATGTAGATGTAAAGTTTTGGGATCTAATATTTTTAGAGAATTATGGAAAAAAATAGAATTCATTCAAAAATATTTTATAATTTTTAATTTAAAAATTAAAGAAAATACATCATATCTTATCCTACTCATAGAAGTGAGTCTTTTCCCCTTTGAGAACAGTACTTATGATTCAAGTTGAGATGACATAAAGATGTATTGCATCTAAATTTAAGGAGAAATTGTGGTGAAATAAAAAATTAGAAGATGAAATAAATGAGATATTATGAGGTGATCAACCCTAATCTCAAAAATGAAAAAAATCTCTTTGTTTTTACTCATGTAAAGAAGAAAATTAACACTACTAAAATCAGAACAAATTCTCAAGAAATCCATAGGGAAACTAGACATTGAACAATTTTCAAAATGTCTTGTGATGAAAAAATATGTCATCTTTGTGACACTAAGAGAATTGAAATTGAAAAACATTTTTTCTTAGGCTAGTATAACCAAATTAGATTTCAATTTCAAAATATTTGTGGCAATACCAACTTTTCTAACCTTCTGACTCATCAAAACTATAAAGTTCAAATTAATAATCCGTCTATATCAAAATCAATTTTTTTCTTAGTATAAAGTTTTTAAATGACTTATTTGATGAGTGAAAAATTGCTAAAATACCAGTTTACATAGCTCAAATTGTTTTATATCCATTGGAATTTGGTGAGTAAAAAATTGCTAAAATAACAGTTTACATAGCTCAAATTGTAATTTTGAGCATTTGGATAGATTGAGATCCTCTAAATTAATCCAACACATAAAATAGCAGTTTTATAATAAACTGAAAATCCACTAATTTTTTATAGAATTATGAAAGAAAACCCATCATAATATTTTTGATAGAATTATGAAAGAAAACCCATCATAATGGGGTTATATCAGTGCCATGCTAATTTGGAGTGATATGCTTGAAGTAATTGGATTTCATTTCTTAAATAATAAATTTAAATAATTTTCTGAAATCATGTCTGCAGATGACCTTAGGATTTGAGGAAGAGCTTCTGTGTGCTAATGGATATGTGTAGACATAGATGGGCTATCAACCACCAGTGTGTTCTGATTTCTCTTCATGGTTTGTTTGTTATGTTTCTTCACATTGTGTCATCGTTATTGTTCATGATTTGTTTGTTGATAATAGAGAATTCAGAGTTGTTAATGTTATGATACATGGAAAAAGAAATATGGTAAATCATGTCTGCCACTACTTTATAGTACACCTTTATATACTTATGTTATTAAAGGGTTGTATTGAAAACACCAAAGCTTTGAGTGAGTTACATCGTCCACCTTTACCTACTCATTGTTATTACGCAATCATTAAAAATGGGTTGGAAATTTCGCAATCAATATAATTTGAAATACTTAAATCTAATTTAAGTGTTTTTTAAAATGATGGTTTTTATATTAAAATATAAAGTGATGTAAAATATTTTTTTTAATAAATTTGAAATAATATAATATAATGTGAAATAAGTAAATTTAATTTAAGTGTTTTTTAAAATGATGGTTTTTACTTTAAAATATATAAAGTAATATAAAATACTTTTAAATAATCATTTTTATATTAAGAATTATAAAAAAAATCATTTATTGTAAGAGTGTAAGGACTTTCGATCAACAAAAATAAGTGTATTTTCAACAAAGAACAAAGAGGTCAATTTAAATATAAAGTGTATTGGCATAATTCATAAATTGTATTTTCATAAATGGAAATTTGATAAAGATAGTTTTATAGGTTTTTTTTTTATTAGTTTGAATATTAAATTATGAAGATATGACATTTATTATAGGATTGGTTAATATTAAGTTATTCATTTGATAAGATAATTTTATAGTGTTTTTATTAATTTAAATACTAAATTATGAGGATATGTTTTTTTATTATAGGATTGGTTAATATTAAGTTATTTATAGAAATAATGTTAATACACTTTGATTCAAGTTAGAAGAAATAAATGTTGAGAATATTGGTTATATGATAAAAATTTTGGATTACAAATTATAATAACTTTATTCTAGGACTTGCTTTGAACACTTACATGTGATGGTTTTATGTCCACACACAAGGTTTTTTAAGCTAAAGAGCATTAAAATAGTAAACTTTTGTGATGGGAAGATTGATAATTGAAACACCACTTGTTGATTTCACATATGTATCAAGAAGAAGTCACATTTGGAGATTTATTAAATATCCTTTCCCTACTTACTAGGTGGTAAATGTAGATACTGACATCAAAATGATTAAGAAGTCGGACCCTTTATTACCAAAGTCTTTATTAGACTCTTCCACTAAAAAGTTGAAACAAATACATGAGTCAAGCAACTCACATCAATAAAGAAAACCAATCCCTATGAATGAGCTAGAAAATGCACCAATGCACGATAGCTAGTGTTGTTAATAAACCCAACAAGATCTATTCAACATGTTGAATGCACTAAAATTTGAAAAAGTGGAATAAAGATAATTCATTATTAGGAATGATTCCTAGTCAAGGTACCTTGAGTATAGGGTGGTTCTCAACAAATCATGTAAAATAGAAAAGCCGATAAATAAAATTTAAGAAATAAAAGTTACACGTAATTATGTAAAATTGAAAAAAAAAAAAAAAAAATAGTATATGGCTCAAAATTTAGTCTCAGACAAATTAGACCCCAACAAATATGAAAAGAATTGCATTTTGTTATTATTAAAAAGTATTGTAAATTATTTATTTCAATGAATTTAGGAGAATATATATAGTCATAATATGACATGAGAGTAGAAATATCCCAAAGCACTCTTTAGTACAAAAGCATGCTAGATTGATTTGATTATAGCAAGACTAGATTGTATGACTAATTTCTTTTTATTATATACATGATTTTGATTGATGAGTGGGAGTTATGAACTTCAACTTTATATTGGTGTCATACAAATAGTCATAGTCACTTTATGATTAATTTATTTTTGTTATATACATGTTTTTTATTTTGATTGATGAGTCATAATTACTTTATATGATTAATTTCTTTTTGTTATATACATGCTTTTGATTTTGATTGATGAGTGGAGAGTTATGAATTTCAACTTTGTATTGGTGTCATACAAATAGTCATAATCACTTTATTATGAATTTCAACTTTGTATTGGTGTCATACAAATAGTCATAATCACTTTATCATAAGAGAAAGAGATTTGAACCTTAAACTTTTTATATACATCCATACCAATTTCACCCATTAATCACAAGTACTCCCTTAACATTGCATTCAATTTAAAATTAAACTATGTTTGAATTTTTTTTAGATATTCAATTTAATAACATTTCATAATTACAACATTAAGTTACTTAGAACACATTGAAAGGAAGACATGTATTATTTTTATGTCCATTCTCACACGATAAGATTCTCAAGCTATTTTAGAGAATTAGGAAAATTATATTTATAAGTTAAGTCAAAATTCGTGGATCTTCTCATTCCAATGTATTTTAGCATAGTGATGGAACTTAAGAGCCACTTGTCAATGGTTGATATGTTTGAAGTAATTGGATTTAATTTCTTAAATATTAAATTTAAATAATTTGTTGTGATTATCTAAAATCATGTTTAAAGATATCTTTAAGATTTGAGAAAGAGCTTATTTGTGTTGATGGATAAGTCTAGACAAGGATGGGCTATCAACCATGAGTGTATTATGACATGGAAAAAAATAATTTGGTAGTGACTAACATATGGATCAATCAATTATTGTTAGGGTCTTAACCATCATAAACCCCTAAGCAGATAGATATGTTACTATGTATGGAGGCCATCAATATTACATACGGCCCATGTAATAGTGTGAAAGAAATAAATGTAAGAAGGATTACTAGAAGGTTTTTCCTAATAGAAAGTCCCTTCTCTAGAATGTTCTTATGAGGTAGAAAGTACTATATAGAGATGTAGAAGCAACACAAAAGATGTATTGTGAAGTTATTTGTAATCAGATTTTTTCTCAATTGAAGGTTTCCCCCTCAAAAAGGCAAGTGAACATTTCTTCCATAAACCCTAGGATGGAACAAAACACACAAGACACCCATAACCATAAAAATCAATAAAATAGTCACTTAATACGAAGTGCATTTTGGAGGCGTCATCTTTGTCATAGGAAGTGGGTCTCCATTTATTATTCGGTTCGATCGCTAGGGATATAAGATAGTGGCCAACGACCCTCCTTAACCTCGTCAACTTTGTTAGGTAGAGATGGCTTCTTCTCTAGACCGGAACAAGTACAAGTGTGAATGTTAATATATGTGAAGATTTCGTATTCAAGAAAAATTAAGAGGGTTAGTTTGATTAAATTGAGGGTTAAGCAAAGCTAAAAGAGGTAGTTTGATTAAAGTGAGGGTTAAGAAAAGTTAAAAGGGCTAGTTTGATTAAAGTGTTTGGTTGTTAGATTTTGATAATAATGTATTTGTATATTTATGTTTTGAAATTGTATTAATAAAAATTAAATTAATGTTTTTATAATTTTTTTATTTAAAAAATATTATATAAAATATATAAAAATATAAAAAAATTTATTTTAATTTTAAAAAAATTATATAAAATAAATAAGAGTGTGTCATTTTTGTGATATTAAGAAGGTTGAAGATGAAAATCATTTTTTTTAGATTGTCTAACTTATATCCATATTAAATCTCATTTTTTAAATATTTGTCACATTATCAACCTTCTTAATCTCTTAACTCAATAAAAGTATAATAATCTTAGAAAAAATTTCTTAATTCTTTTCAAATACAAAAAATAATAGACAAAATATAAATAAAATTATTTTAATTTTATTAATAATAAAATAAAAAAAATTAAAAAATATAAATATTTTTGAAAACTTTAAATTAAAATAATGAAAATTTATAAATTTATATTATCGTACATGTTGTAAAAAGGGTTGCCAAAGAAAAGGATCCCATCATCTTAAGTATTCAATGAAAAATTCTCAACGATGCATACAACTTCTAATAGATGACGTTTTCTTTTGTAAATAAAGTACCAAGACTATACACTTAATTTTGATTTAGTACAATCTAGGTTCTTCTAGACCTATAATATTTAATATATAATAGTTTTGTTTTTTTTTAGAACTATTATGAAAGGTGTTCATTTGGATACATTCATCTTTCCATCTTTAAAGTCATTAGTATTATAATTTATTATTTTGAATTTATAAATAAAAAATAAACTTTATATTTGAATAAAGATTTTTTTTATATAATATAAAATTATGTTGAAATGCGAGAAGTGTAATTGGACATGACTTTTGGATACAAACAAGAATAATAATTTAACAATTCATTGTAGGGTTTTCTTTGAACATTTGTATCTAGTGGTTTTATTCTCAAGTATTAAGGTTTTTCAGGCTAAAGAGCATTCAAGTAGTAAATTTTTTTGATAAGAAGACTGAGAATTGAAATACCACTTCATGAATCTACATTTGTGTCAAGAGGAAGCCACATTTAGAGATTTAGTAAATATCTTTGCCCTACCTTTAATGTAGACACTAACATTGAAATGACCAAAGAATCAAACCCACTACTACCAAAGTCCTCACTAGATTGTCCCACTAAGTGTCAAGAGGATGCCACATTTGGAGATCTAGTAAATATCCCTGCCCTACCTACTAGATGGTAGATGTAGACACTAACATTGAAATGACCAAAGAGTCAAACCCACTACTACCAAAGTCCTCACTAGATTGTTCCACTAAAGGGATGAAACAAAGACACGAGTCAGACAACTCACATCAATAAAGGAAACCAATCTCGATGGGTGAGCCAAAAAATGCACCCATGCACCACAAGTAGTGTTGTTACTAAATCCAATAATATCTATTCAAAAGTGAAATAAAGAAAAACTCATCATTAGAAATTATTCCTAATCAAATACTAAACTATAGAGTGTTACTCAACAAATCATGTAAAATAACAAAGCTAACAAACACATTAAGAAACACTCAAACAAATAATTTATGATACAAAATCTAATCTTCAAAATGTAGGGATTGAAAATCAAATCCCAAGCAATATGAAAATCTTTACAACTTTTTATGATGGAAAAATATTGTAAATTATTTAAAAATTTTGTACAAATTAATTAAATAATAATAATAATAATAATAATAATGTATATATATATTTTAATTGATGAATGAAAATTTATAAGCTTTAATTTTATATTAATAATCTCCTAACATTGCATTCAATCTAAAATTAAACTATATTTTGAAAAAAATTAGATATTCAATTTAATATCATTTCATAATTACAACATTAAATTGCATAGAGCACATGGAATGACAACATATGTATGGCTATCCACATAAAGTGAGTTTTTTAAGCTCTCTCACTATATTTAGAAAATTAGACTTATAAATTAAATTAAAATTTGAGGTTTTTATTATATTGAAGTTGATGAGAAATAGATACAAGGTTTAAATTTTTCTTTAACATAGAAGCTCACTTAGTATATTAAGAAAATTAGATTTATAAATTAAATTAAAATTTAAGGTGAGTTTCTTAAGCTCTCTCGGTATATTAAAAAAATTAGACTTATAAATTAAATTAAAATTTGAGGTTTTTATTATATTGAAGTTGATGAGAAATAGATACAAGGTTTAAATTTTTCTTTAACATAGAAGCTCACTTAGTATATTAAGAAAATTAGGTTTATAAATTAAATTAGAATTTAAGGTTTTTATTGTATTGAAGTTGATGAGAAATAGATACAAACTTCAAATATTTTTTCATCTATATTAAAAGGGTAATGTGAAATTAAAATTCATAACTCCCCGATGATATTTCAAAAACTTTCATATATATTAAGAAAAACTTATTATTTTTAAAAATTATATATATATATAACCACTTCCAATAACAATAAATATGATTTTTTAAAATAATTTATTAATACAAAAATAATCACATTTATTTGAAATGTAAAAAATCTTTTCTTCTTTTGTTCTTTCTCATAACATGTTCTTCTTTATACTTATATTTAGATATCCATAATTAAAGTTTAAAAAAATCCATAATTACTCTCACATTCAAAAACTATTATAATTATTTTTAATATATGTAAATTTTATTATCCATTCTAAAAAAAGGTAAACTCCACATATTTAAACTCTACACTTGTCTTGTCCCATGTAGAAGGTAAATATTTTATGAATAATAAATTATAAGATAATTTTAACTTATATAAACTCATTTATACTCATTTATATCATATGAATGATAAGTTATATAAACTCATTTATATCATATAAATGAATTAAAGAAAAACATGTAATTGAATGATGTGTTGGATATTTATTATAAGTTTAATTTCCAATTACTCATTTATATCATATGAATGATAAGTTATATAAACTCATTGATAAGTTATATAAACTCATTTATATCATATAAATGAATTAAAGAAAAACATGTAATTGAATGAAAACATAGTTAAATGTGTTGGATATTTATTATAAGTTTAATTTCCAATTGATAATTGTTATAAGCTTATTATTATTAAAAATTAAATTGTGTGTAAATTTACTACTATACTATTTAAGTAAATATGTTTTAATTATTGTTGGATTTTTTTTTATAGATATTCATCATAAGTTTAATGGAAATCATAAAATGAGAAAATGATAAATAAAGGGTGAAAAGTTTATTATGGGCTAGAAAATAACTTGTTATTCCTATTATCTTGTATGGATGTGAAGTTTGGGGTTGTAGTATCTTTACATAATCATGGAGAAAAATAGAATTGATTCAAAAATATTTTATAAATTATAATTTCAAAATTAAAGGAAATACATCCTATCTTATCCTACTCATAGAAGTGAGTCTTTCTCCCTGAGAAACTATGACCAGATATCTAAGAGGCTTCCCAAAATTACTTCAAACTCCAACAAAAACTACTTATAACTCCCCACTAATATTTCAAAAACTTTCACGCATATCAAAAACAATTTGTTATTTTTAAAAAATAAGTATATATATATAGGAAAAACCACCTCCAACAATACTAAATATGGTTTTTTTAGTAATCTATTAATACAAAATAATCACATTTCAAATAAATGTAACAAATCTTCCCTTATTCTTCCTCATTAATTAACATATTCTTTTTCATATCTATATTTAAAATTAAAAAAATCCATATTACAATTACTTACATTTTTTTATTGTGTAAATTTTATTATTCAAGAAAAAAATCATAAATTCACACTCTAAAGTATTTAGACTTCACACTCTCTGTTAACATGCAAGCACATATTTAAACTTTACACTTAACATTACAAACACACATTTAAACTTTACACTTGTCTTGTCCCATGTGGAAGTTAAATATTTTATGAATAATAAATTATAAGATAATTCTAACTTATATAAATTCATTTATATGATATGAATGATAAATTATGAGATAATTCTATCTTACATAAACTCACTTATATCATATAAACAACTTAAAAAACAACATGTAATTGAATGAAAACAAAATTAAATGTGTTGGATATTTATTATAAGTTTTATTCACATCCTTCCCAATTGATAATTGTTATGAGTTCATTATCATTAAAATTATAAAATTATGTGTAAATTTGTTATAAGTGATTTGTTTTAAACATATTTTAATTATTGTTATATTGGATTTGTTTTTATAGATATTTATCATAAGTTTAATGAGAAAATATTTCTAGTCATTTCAATTATTTTATGTGAATGTGAAGTTTTGGGATGTAATATTTCTAGAAAATCATGGAAAAAAAAATAGAGTTCATTCAAAAATATTTTATAATTTTTAATTTAAAAATTAAAGAAAATACATCATATCTTATCCTACTCATAGAAGTGAGTCTTTACCCCTTTGAGAACAGTACTTATGACTCAAGTTGAGATGACATAAAGATGTATTGCATCTAAATTTAAGGAGAAATTGTGGTGGAATGAAAAATTAGAAGATAAAATAAATGAGATATTATAAGGAGGTGATCAACCCTAATCTCAAAAATGAAAAACATCTCTTTGTTTTTACTCATGTAAAGAAGAAAATTAACAATACTAAAATCTATAACATCCCGCTCTGGCGCACTTATAAAACTTATTCTTTGAGGACACTTGCTCGCAAGTGATCTGGACTTTCCTGATATTAATACATTTATGCTTGATTATGATGCGTTATGATAGACGACATGATGTTTTACTACTTGATGTAGACAGGTGTTGCTAACTCAGTTTCATTGAGTGTGCAGGGTTTCGGACCTTGAGGATGCAAAGGCATCGGTGGAACTCCCTTGGACTCCGGATTGAGTCAAGGAGTGGGCTATTTGGTTTGTTTCATTTACGGTGATATTGCTTTGTTTTGACGATATGCTATTGATTTTATGATATGTTGTTGACATGATCTGACATGATGGTTGATGATGCAGGCTGATGATAGCTCGTCGACCAAGACTCACATATGGAGTAAAGGGGCCACACATGATTTCCAGAGAGGTTGAGGGAGAGGTGTGGACAGCCTCCCTGCCACAGCCTACTAGCACTCCCGTCGTGGCTCGAACTGTAGGTTAACGATTACCTAGTTCGAGAGGATCCATGATGTGTGAGGGCAGACTGCGACAGTCGCTCACGATGATTCTAAGGGGCGCGCAATAAGGCGGGGGCCTTATTCCTTAGAGCCCTTAGTCTCCCACAAGTTCACCTGGCGGAGTGTTGACTCCAGGGGTTATATATGTCTACCAAACAGTCAAGTCAGTGAGTGGCACCCTTGGAGCACATGGTGCATCCTGAAGGGCAGGTCGCGCAACAGAAGAAAATGAGGCAAGTGGCACCCTTGGAGCACGTAGTGCGTCCTGAAGGGCACGTCGCATTGATGATGATAATGAGATAACATAGATGACCCTAAGACCTTAACGCCTGATAAAATTCTTAAAATGACTCCCCTAATGAATTGTCACCTAGTTCAATCTAAACCTAAATTAAAACATCTCAAAGATAAAATTCTGATAAGCCCTAAGAAAAGATCTTACAAAAAAAAACATGAGGGCGTAAACTAAAACCCTCCTATGTGTTAGTTAAAGTCTTCTTAAACTAAAGGGGGGTAAAGTAATGAGGGGGATAAATTAATTGAAACCCAGGGTTTTTAAATTTAAAGAAGAATTAAAATTATTAAAGAG
>ML780516.1:242395-254271 GCA_009831015.1 Picea engelmannii | reverse complement strand
TAATTGTGTCAAACTACGACGTTTAAAGGAACAAGCATGGGTTTTCCTCGTCGTCATTAAATTATTGAAATCTATATGAATTACAGAATTGGTTCATCAAGTGGATTTATACCTAGAGTCCATGGAGCAGGGAAGAGCATCCAGGAGGTGTAATTGAATTATTGGAGGATGAGCATCAACAGTATCAACATGGAGAACTATCCCAACGCCTCGCCTCCCTTTCTTCATGAGTGAATTATCACAAAGGACGATACTACTCTACAAATGTTGTTTTTCTCAGTATTATGTCCACAGTTCAGTTGCCTACGTTATACATGGTGGTGACAAAATAAGTTGAATGTGTGCAATGCATGCAATAATTTCAAATCACCCACATGTGTAATGCATGGCATGCAATAGTCTATGTAATGGCACATATATAAATCTTTTTTTTAAGTGGATTATATGCCTAGGGTAACAACTCGCCTACCTTGCATGCATGGGACTCTCCCTCCATGTGCATTTGACTATACACTCTCACATAGTTAATTCCATTACATTGGGGTTTTGTACCAGATACTGTCGGCTTGCATTAAACACTTAGTGGTTGTACACATGTGATTTTGATTTTGGTCTAGGGTAAAGTTTCTAGAAGTGACTCACTCACATACGACACTATGTGAGAAGGGGTTCTTGTATAGATTTTTGTGTGGGAAAGCTGGAGATTTTTTCTCATCGGTGTGTCTATGTGGGAGGATAAGAAATCCCTATAGCCCACCCACCCACTCGCTCCTAACCAACATGGAAGCATCCATCCTTATCATTTTCTCTAGAGGCGCCAATGTCAACTATTATGAATTATCCCCTCTGGTATTGGTACATGCTAGAAGATTTTGAGGTCATTGCCTATAATGAAAAGACCAAGGGCATTAATACTAGAACTCTTTATAGGCTACTAGAGTTTAACATATTGGTAATTGTGGCATCTTCAATTATTTTCGGCATCTTTGATTATTTTCAACCTTTAGAAGATTCATGTTGTAAGAGGTATTTTGAGGGGGAATCTATAGTCATTCCAACGTGTAATTGCCAACTTCCTTTGATAACACTCAAGGATAAACCATTGGTTTCTTAATGATCAAGAGTGTATCGATATTATTATTACAAGAATTGTTGGAAGGCTTTGTGAAGTATCTGATTCAAAGTTCAGAAAGAGTTATAGCATACAGAAGTGATAAATCTGGATATGTTAGGGAAATAAAAAATCCGTAGTTTCACTGTTTTAACCACTAGCTTAATCGTATTCAATGGATTGTATAGAAAGGATTAAAACAAATATGTTTGTACAGGTATGTTGGCAGTCGGGCATAATTTTTCTTTCTGATAGATTTCTCTTAACAAACTATCAAAGCAAAAATGTTATCCTTAACAAGGATTTCGATCTTTATCCATCTTTAGGTAAACAAGAAGGTTTTAGCTAGCTTTAAAAATTCATACACCAATATGTGCCTTATTTGTTGTGGGTTTGTGTAAGCCTAATCTAGCTAATAACCTCCCCGGTGTTGGGAGAGAGGGATAACACCTCAGCTCCCTCACTCGAAGTGGAGTGGGGTATCCTTTATGCAACTTAGCTAGCATGGGAATCAATAATGCGAGTTTTTATTTATAAAGGGTATCGTGTGTCCTTATTTATTATGTGTGCATTTGGACTAGGGTGGACATTTGAAAGAGTAGGATTCATGGATAAAGCGTTCATAGATAAAAGGGGATTTAAAAAGCACTCATAGAAGTTATATTAAGACAAAATCTGTTGTTCCTACTTGCTTGATAGTGCCCATATGCATTTGTTCCTAGAACAAAAGTTTCAACCCTGAGGTAGGAAGGGGAAGGGGTGTTGCAATTAGTGGCTACAGTGATATACATACAATGCTCTTACACAAGCCACTATAGATTTGTATCTGAAAAACATATGATTTGTCCAACAATGCATATTTGGATTGCAATAAGTAAGATTGCTTTCAATCTCAGAAACAACGTAGATTATGTTGATGAAGCAGTGCCACCATCATCTGTCATTTAAGCATTAGATCTAGAAGCATAAGTTGGTACAGTAAAGCAAGCAACAAAGTCAGGTGCAGATATGTGATGGAGCTTAATATTCTTACCTTAGTGATTGAGATGAAAAGCCAGCCCTAACTGGAAGCCTGTGGGGTCATTCCATTGACTTGTGATTCATTCAAGACATCAAATTAGGCTTTCCTGGCCTAATAACGGCCTCACCTAATATCCTGCCATCTGGGCTCGGTTGTGAAAGGTCGGAAGGAACAACTTAGAGAAAAATGGGCTCAAGGGCTCAAAGGTGAGTGGAAGTGAAGATTCAACAATTGTTGACAAATGCAATCTTCTTAAATGCATGCAGGTCAGGCCCATGGGATGAGGTATCTGCTGCTTGCAATCTTCTTAGATGCATGTAGGTCGTGACAGGAAGAGGTATTTTCTACAATTTCCATAGACTGCATTGTTCCTTGATTGCAGTGCAATGTCAGTGAACATGCATCGTCACTCAAAGTGTATGTCAAGGTGTAGGCATCAATTGAAGTGCAAAGAGCACAGTTTTCTCCTTCAAGGAGGCATCATTTGTTGAGTGCATAGAATGAAGAGCCCAACCTATAAACCGGCGAATCATGTGATTTATATAATTTTTATTTATAAATCAATTTTTAACTCTGACAAATAGATTTCAAAAAATGGCACACACCAGAGGATTAATATCATATCACCATGATTGAAGCCAATGAAAATTCCACTCCAACAAATTAGAAAAATAAAAAAATGTATTGTATTTTTGAGAAATTAAAATAATAAATTTATGTAAGAAAACTTATGATATAATTTACAAATTTAATAAGTTTTTAACCTAACCTATTACTATAAACTCCTCCATCAGTTGTAGATCTCTTGATTAATTTGAAAGGTGTTTGAAATAGAACATGTGAAAAGGAAAGTCCCCACCATATTTTCAAGTACACAACCAAATATTTTAGAATCAAAAAATGTCCCCATGACATTTTCAAGTACACAACCAAATATTTTAGAATCCAAAAGGTCATTTACTTATTTTCATTAAGTCAAAAATGTACTTGTAACTTCACTTAGATAAAGGATTAAAAAATGAAGATCAAATCTGTGTCTTCATTGGTAGGTGAATAATTAATTATGTATCTCATGTCACTCAAGTTGATCATAGTAATTTCAACTTAAGCAAAAGCATTAGTCTAAATGTTCTACCTTTTGGTTGTTTTCCGACAACTTTTTTCAGTTTGATTCTTCCCGAAATCTGGTGATGAATGGTTGGATCTACTTATTTGAGTGGCTAAGTTTGTTTAATCTGAGCGCCCTAGGGGTTTTTCAGCACATTGAATCCATTTATGCATTCAGAATTGCAATTTAAACAACAGAAAATAGTGATTTTTTACAAATATACATCATCAGATTCCGACCAAAAAAACCAAAAGGTAGAACGTCTAGACAACACCTAAGAAAAGAGTTACAAGAAATTAATATCAACTTGTACTCTAAGTTGGTAGTGTTCAAATCATCAATGGTCTATATCATATAGATACTAATCTTTATCATATAGATACTAATTTTAAGTTTCTTACACACATAAAATATCTATTGTATGAACATAATAGTTCCGGGTGAATCTTCTGTTGGATTACTGAGAGGGGGGGTGAATCAGTAATAGAGCAATTTAATCCTTTTTAACCATAAAATTCAAGTTTTATATCAATGTAGAATTATCATCCAATAGTTTCAGAGTAAATAAACAATGAACAAATGAGCAATCATACACATACACAGTACACCAGTGTTTTTACGTGGAAACCCAAAGCGAGAGAAAACCACATAATGCTTTTTCTTATATGTCTTTAAGAATTACATTTGTTGGAAGCACCAACTTCCTTTGTTTTCCAGCTGCAACTAGAAGGAGGCTCCAACCCCCTAGTTTCTCAGGCTACAACCTGAAGGAAGCTCCAACTCCCCAATCCTATGGCTACAACCAGAAGGAGGCTACAACCCCCTATTTTCTCAGGCTACAACCTGAGAGAAGCTCCAACTCCCCAATTCTTTAGATAGAACCAAAAGGAGGATACAAACCCTATGTTCTTCGGATACAACCGGAAGGTGTCTACAACCACATGTCCTTGCCCCGTCCAACCGCCCTGAAATATAAGTAGAATGATGGAACCACTGTCACACTATCATTGTGAGATATACTGATGTAAAAATGTACCAATCAACCTGTAATCAAGCTGTAACAACCTATACCAATAACAGGTGCCAACATGTACCATACATCAACCTGTACCATAAGAAAATGCATCAACCATGCATCAAACCTATACAAATAACATGTCAAAATAACCTGTCCAAACAACCTGTAATAAACTTGTACCATAAACAAGTGCATCAACCATGCACCAACCTTTACCTCAACCTGTATCATCAACGAGTGCATCAGCCATGCACCAAATATGTACCAATCATGCATCAAATACACATAAACAATGACTCATCAATATGTATTAACATCATCAACTATACACCTCATGTATGTGCCAACTCATCAACTACGTGTCTCAACCATGTACCTAACATGTACCTCAACAAAAAGTCTTCATCAATTTCATCATACAAATCTGATTTGTAACTCTGTAATATACCGGGTGTATATGATCACATACCTGCAAATGTTCCTTAACTTTAACAACAAGAGACTAGCATTTTCATCAAACTTTACTTTAGTCTCACATGACTAGTTTTGGATTAGTCAACAATCCTAACTTGAAATAATCATAACTATGTACATGTAATGAAAAAAGATTTGAAAATAGTACACAATGTTCTTCAGTGTATTTTATGCAATTGCTCCAGGTTTCACTTCTTGGAACCTCTCAGAACAGGAGTTATAGCAAAAATGGCATACCTTGTTGAATTATGGATTATTCTAGAGAGCGAACTTGTAGAGAATTCCCCACAGAGAATATTTATTGTATGGATATGAAAATGGTACACATAATACTACAAACTGTACTCTAACCAATACATTTGGTCTTACTAAATTTGGATCTATTATGAAGAAGTTATGACATTTGTACCCGAAAAACCTGTTTTAGACTAGTTTCAGGACTAGCCGCAAACTCTATTTTCCATGGAGTGTAACTTGGATATGTTTCCTCAACAGCCTCACAATTTCACATTCTGAGGTATTCCAGAAAAAAAGTTATTTCGAAAATGGTGAGATGACCTGTAAACAATTTATCCTTCCTTGAATTTCGGCCTTCTTTACTTCACCTTCCCTCTGAAATTCAGCTTATATATCATTTGGTTACCTCATTCACTTGTAAATATTCAATATGTTCAAGTGTGATTAAAATCAGAGATTATTTCCTCTTATTTATACTTTCATGTAGCTTCCTCAAGGGGTTACCTTTTAACCATCTTAACCCACTTTCCTTATTTTGGGGTTAACCCACTTCTAACCACTTGTCCACTTAGTAATTTCACCATTAACTTTATTATTTAAATATTTTATTTTGTATCCACTTTGAATTATAGTACGCTCATCACTTCACTTTATTATTTAAATTACCTTCTAACCATCTTAACCCACTTTCCTTATTTTAGGGCTAACCCACTTCTAACCACTTGTCCACTTAGTAATTTCTCCATTAACTTTATTATTTAAATAATTTATTTTGTATCCACTTTGACTTATAGTACACTCATCACTTCACTTTATTATTTAAATCATTTCTTCTTTGCAACTACTTTGACCTTTTGGGGCTTCTAGATGACTCATCAGGGTTCTCCAACTTCACATGGCCATAACTCTCTAACCGTGAGGAGTTATGTGGCGTTCCACATACCACTAGAAATGGCATGACATGTACTATCCATATAAAATAGTCTATCCTACAAATGTATCAAAACTCATACCATTATCCATCAAACAAACTTGGGTCCATTACCCAAACCTTTGTGCTACCGAAATTTGCTACCGGACTTTCTTCAAGGGTTGACATCAATGACAACCAACCTAAATAATCAACATATTCATCGTAAATTTTGATTTGGTTAAAGATTATTTAGAGTTTTATTTGAATATAATTTAGATTTTTATTTGAATATTATTTAGTGACTCTGCATTTGTGTTTAGAAAAAGTTTCTTTGGTTAAAGATTATTTAGAGTTTATTTGAATAAAATTTAGAGTTTCATTTGAATATTATTTAGTGACTCCACATTTGTGTTTAGAAAATGTTTCTTTGGTTAAAGATTATTTAGAGTTTATTTGAATAAAATTTAAAGTTTCATTTGAATACTATTTAGTGACTCCACATTTGTGTTTAGACAAAGTTTCTTTGGTTAAAGATTATTTAGAGTTTTATTTGAATATAATTTAGAGTTTTATTTGAATATGATTTCGTGCATGGGCATTGATAATGTGAATTTGTATTTACAAAGGGTATTGTATGTCCTTATTTATTATGTGTGCATTTGGACTAGGATGGACATTTGAAAGAGTAGGCTTCATGGATAAAGGGCTCATAGATAAAAGGGTCTTTGACAAGCGCTCATAGGAGTTATATTAAGACTAAATAAATATTAATCCTACTTTCTCGATAGTGTGCATATGCATTTGTTCCTAGAACAAAAGTTTCAACCCTGAGGTTGGAAGGGTAACATCCCGCTTTTGCGAGCACATGTTATTGACTTATTCTTTGAGGACACTTGTGTGCAAGTGATCTGGTTATAGTACATGGTTATTGTTTCTCTTATGGATTTTTATGATGATGTTGATGGATTATGATTTTATGTTATTGTGATATGTGTTTGACAAGTGTTATTGATAAGTTGCCCCGAGTGTGCAGGACACTTGACAGATTGTGGATGCTAAGGGCATCAATGTACCTTCTTGGACTCTAGATTGAGTAAGGGAGTGGATTGTATTGGTTTGAGTATTTCATTTATGCATATGTGAAATATGATCATTTATAGTATGATTTTATATATGGATCATTGACAATGTTTCATTGATGGATGCAGGCTGACGAATGCTTGCAAATCTAACTCACATAAGGAGTAAAGGGGTCATGCACATAGACCAGATATTGAGGGAGAGGTG
Source organism: Picea engelmannii (assembly GCA_009831015.1). NCBI lineage: Eukaryota > Viridiplantae > Streptophyta > Pinopsida > Pinales > Pinaceae > Picea > Picea engelmannii. Next base: position 247,102 of record ML780516.1, on the reverse strand, counting down.
TGGCAGAGTCCCTATCACAGCCTACTAGCACTCTCGTCGTGGCTTGAATTGTAGGTTAACGATTACCTAGTTCGAGAGGCCCACGATGTTGTGAGGGCAGACTAAGACAGTCGCTCACAAAGATTCTAAAGGGCGCACAATAAGGAGGGGTCCTTATTTATTAGAGGCCCTTAGTCTCTCACAAGGTCGCCCGAATGGAGTGTTGAATCCAAGGGTTGGACAACTACCAAAACCAGTCAAAAGGTGGGTGGAACCCTTGGAGCACAAAGTGCATCTTGAACGGCACGTCGCGGAAATATAACTTGAGTCAATGAATCTAGGTGGCCTAGGAAACCATGAGCGAATAATTAAACCTTGTAAAATATTGAGCATTGCCGGATTAATTAATTAATTAATTAATTTAAGAATGAATTTAATTGTAACCCCAAATGAAGTCTAAGTCTATTCAAAATTTAAACCTAAGTCTAAGTTTGGTGAGAATACTAAAACCAAATTATAAATTAATAAAATAGGAAATAGGTAAATCAATTTAATAAATTAAGAAAGATTAATTAAACCTAAATATTGATTTAATATACTTATGTGCAAGAAAATACCAAATTGAAATGTAAGATAAGAAAGGATTAAAGCATGAAAGAATATGCGCACACGTAGAAGGGAATCTAGAGTCTAACTACCACTAGTTTAACTAGGAAAAGACTCATATTTTAACTCAACTCAGATTTAGTAAGGCGTCAATCATTAATGGGAAATAAGGGGAATAAAGAGACAACTAGGAGTGATTTAAGGAGTGCTTTTAGGATGGGTGAGGGAAATTGAAATTATTAAAATAAAATGTAGATTTACTTGTGCAATTTGGGGAAAGGGTGACAAGTGTAAGGGGGAAATAATTCTAAATTATTTAAATTAAAAAGTGAATTAATTGTGCAAGTGGGGATGTGTTATGGGGAAATTCTATAAAACAAATGGCTGAGATGAGAAATGGATCACACTGGTTATGGGTTAGGTTATGCTGCAAAATTTTTGATTGGTTTTACTTGGGAGAGTTGGGATACCCAGCTTGAGAGTGAGTGATGGATCTACCTTGGGATACACATGTTAGATGTCACCTCATCGACAGTCTTTCTCTTTCCTTTTTACTGTTTATTCTTTCAAAAGTAAATGTTGTTATTTACTCCTTCCATGTCAGATCGTTGGGTTGTCTCGATTTTAAAATTTCCAACTAGTGTTAACCTTCCTCTTTGTATATAAGGAACAACGAATGACTACTTATTTTCACTTACAATTGATTTTTGAGTAGTAAATTAAGAATAATAAAAGGGGGATGAAGCTTGACTTATTACTACTTATTACTGGTTAAGGTAAACCTTTTTGAATCTTTAATTTTATGGATATGAAGTTGGGATGAAGTTCTTATACCACGCTTATTAACTTGATCCTTGAAATTTTAGTGGATTTGCAACAACTTTGAATTCTTGTTAAAGCACATTGTGATTTGTTTAATAGTTTTAAATGGATATGTGTTGAAGGGTAGTATTAAATGGTATGTATTGCTTAAAAGAAAAAATTTCCTTCTTATGATATTTTTAAAATGAAAATTCATTTTAACCTTGGTATCATTATATTATGTCTCCTTTTTAAAAGAATAATTGGGCTCCCTAATACTCATAAAGGATAACTAAACTCTAACTTAAGGGCATAGGAATGAGATGGAGAAGTTGTTTTTGTAACTATTAAATGATACTTGTTATATAAGTTTTATCATTATATCAACCCCTGGTGGCTAAGTGGTAGCAGGTGTTTTAATTAATGCTCTTATCTTATTAGTCCCTGCCCTTCGGGTTGTGGGACTATAGTAATCGGTTCTATGGATTTCTATTAATCGTGCAGGAAGACCAATGCATTTTTTATGTTTTAGTCTAAAGTTTAGTTGAGTTAATAATTTTTTGCATTTGTATTTTCTTTTTTATCCAATGTTTTAGTTTTGAGGTCTTATTTGGCCTCGAAACGAGGCAAACTTAGGATAGATTTGGATAAATTTTAATAGTTTTCAAAATATTTAAGGTGAAATGAACTAATGTTACCTCTGGCTTGGCATTAGTCCTTAAAAATTAAATGTTTTTTGCTCGGTAGATGCTTTCTCCAAGGTTTCTCCCATGTTTATGGAATATCTGGACACTTGTTATTAAACTGCCACCTACACTTCCATCTACATGCAAACATATTTGTTATCATTTCCAAGGACGCTCTTTTCTTCTCTACTATTTTTTATTTCGAGGGAGACTCTTTCCTTCTCTACTGTCATTTTCGAAGACTTTCTTTCCTTGCCCTCCCTCACAGAGGGTATGGATCTTGTTGAATTCAGTCTCATAGATCCTACAGATGATTTCTTTCTTGGTGCAACATCTACAAAGAGGGAATGTAGTCTGACAGTGTTCTGCGAGCTCCTATGAGCTTACAAAATACTGATTACAACTATTGCAATAGTTTATACCCTTTATGAAAAAGGATGGGAAAGAAGCAAAGGACAGACTGATAAAGACATATGACCAGAGACCGGGAGGGTCAAAGCAACTCTTTTTAAAGGAAGGAATCAGTATTCGTGGACGGCTTCTGACAGACCGATTTAATCGGCTTTAACTAAAGATAAATGGGTTTATTAGTTTGAATACTAAATTATGAAGATATGGCATTTTATTATAGGATTGGTTAATACTAAGTTATTCATTTGATAAGATAGTTTTATAGTTTTTTTATTAGTTTAAATACTAAATTATGAAGATATGAATTTTTATTATTGAATTGGTTAATACTAAGTTGTTTATAGAAATAATGTTAATACACTTTGATTCAGGTTAGAAGAAATAAATATTGAGAATATTGGTTATGGAAAAGTGTTTAGAGATATTTTCAAAATATCATGTAAATTGATCGAGAGATTAATATTTTAGGTTTAGTTTCCAATTTATTTTTGGAGGAGTGTGATGTGGATATGGTCTTAATGTCTTCTCCTTTTAATAATATTATTAAAATTGAAATCATCCTCAATGAAGTGGATAGGTAACATTAGTTAGATAATGTGGATTTTTAAAAAGTAGTGTTTTTATTTTGTTCAAATAGATGATGTATGTAGTTAATAAGGTAAATAGCAGTAATGTTGCAAGTATTTGTCTAAGGTAATTAAATTAAATAAATAATAAAGAAATTAAATTAAATAAACTATAAGGGGAAGAGAACCCTAAAGATGTGGAATTTGTATATTCTATCTCGGTAGTTAAATGGGAGATCTTGTGGAATTCATATATCCTTGTAGTTAAACAAGAGATCTTGTGGAATGTTCTAGTTTAAATGTTCTATGTTTTGGCCTTTTTTTCGGGGATATTTTTTTTTTTTTTTTGCTTATGTATAATCACAGTGCCCCGAAGGTTTTTCAACATGTTGAATCCACAAAAATGCAATTTAAACAACAAAAAAATGTGATTTTGTGCATCTTCAGATTTGGGCAAAAAAGACAAAAATATAGAACAATAGACAACACCCTTGTGGAATTAGTATGTCCTCTTAGCTAAATGGAGATATTTTATGTGCTCATTATCATAAGTTTTGCCAATTTCCCTTTAGATTTCATAATTTTTAACCAAATTAAGAAAATAATATCTTCAAGCATCAATCAATCATATGAAAGTGGAGTGTTGATACACCTTATGTTTTAATATAATTGAGAATTTTTCCTGCTGGAAAAAAAGTAGTCAACTTTTGTTGTTATAATAACATAACAATAACACTTAGTACTCAAGAAAACTCAACATTAATATTTTTAGCATTATGTGGATATATCTTTTCTATTGTTTTCATATAGCATTTTGTGGATATATTTTTGAGACATGGTAAATTGTGCACTCTCTACTAATTTAACACAAGAAAGAGTAAAGAGTGGTATCCATGCAAGCTTCATCCTAAACCCTAAATTGAAGTGAAGTGAAGATAAATCTAAATTCTATGTAAAAATGATGCTTATAATAACAAAAAAAAAATAGATTTAGTTTATTGAATTAAAATTTATTTAAATTTTAAGTTTAAATTTTTATATAAATTAGTTATAAATAAAAAAATTTAACTTTTAAAAATATTTTTTCTTAATTTAAAATCTAAAAAAATTGAATTTTTATTTTTATATAAATTATGTAAAAATATTGTAATCTACAGCATTTAAATTTTTGTTTTTATATAAATTATGTAAAAATATTATAATTGTCTTTATTATTGTGTTTATTGAAGATATATCTCACTATATATTATTTTTTTCAAATATATTTAACAACTAAAAAGGTAACATGACAATATATCTTTGATATAATTCACATCGATTATTAAAACCAATCTTTGATATAATTGCAGAGGAGTTCCGCAATACTAAAACCAATCTTTTTTATTGTTTTGTTGACTTTAGAAAAGCTTTTGACATGGTTCCTAGGAAAAACCTTTGGAATAAGTTGGAAGAGATAAAAGTGCCTCTCGAGTTGAGGGCTGTTGCAATAAGGATGTATGAGAATGTTATTGCTATGTTTAAAAACACTGAGGGTTGGTCAAAAGAGATTAACTGCAATATCGGAGTCAAACAAGGTTGTCCCTTGTCCCCTACCCTTTTTGGCATATACATTGATAAGTTAGAAGAATGCTTGGAAAAAGCAGGTTGTGTCGGCCCTA
>ML780516.1:191105-220611 GCA_009831015.1 Picea engelmannii | reverse complement strand
AGGAACAAGCATGGGTTTTCCTCGTCCTCGCCTTAAATCATTGAAATCTATACGAATTATAGAATTGGTTCATCATGTGGATTTATCCCTAGAGTCCATGGAGCAGGGAAGAGCATCGAGGAGGTGTAATTGAATTATAATGTCAGCTCGCATTAAACACTTAGTGGTTGTACACATGTGATTTTGATTTTGGTCTAGGGTAAAGTTTCTAGAAGTGACTCGCTCACATACAACACTATGTGAGAAGGGGTGCTTGCATAGATTTTTGTGTGGGAAAGCTCGAGATTTTTCGCATCGGTGTGTATGTGTGGGAGGATAAGAAATCCTTGCAGCCCACCCACTTGTTCCTAAACAACATGGAAGCATCCATCCTTAGCATTTTCTCTAGAGGCGCCAATGTCAACCATTATGAATTATTCCCTTTGGTATTGGTACAGACTAGCAGAGTTTGAGGTCACTGCTTATAATGAAAAGACCAAGGGCATTAATGTTACAACTTTTCACATGCTACTAGATTTTACCATATTGGCAGTCGAGGCATCTTTGATTATTCTCGACATCTTTGATTGTTTTCAGCCTTTAGAAGATTCATGTCACAAGAGGTCTTTTGAGGGGGAATTTGTAGTCATTCCAACGTGTAATTGCCAACTTCCTCTGATAACACTCAAGGATAAAGCGTTGATTTCTTAATGATCAAGAGTGTATCAATATTCTTATTACAATAATTGTTAGAAGGCTTTGTGAAGTATATGATTCAAAGTTCAAGAAGAGTTATAGTATACAGAAGTGATAAATCTTGATCTGTTAGGGAAATAAAAAATTCTTGGTTTCATTGTTTTAACCACTAGCTTAATCCTATTCAAGGGATTGTACAAAAAGGATTAAAACAAATATGTTTTCACAAGTATGTTGAAAGTTAGGCATATTTTTTCTTTCTAGTTGCTTTCTCTTAACAAACTATCAAATTAAAAATGTTATCCTTAACAAGGATCTAAATCTTCATCCATCTTTAGGTAAACAAGAAGGTTTTAGTTAGCTTAAAAAAATCATACACCAAAATGTGCCTTAACACCTTAGCTCTGTCACTCAAAGTGGGATGGGGTATTCTTTACACGGCTTAGAAAGCATGGGCGTCGATAATGTGAATTTGTATTTACAAAGGGTATTGTGTGTCCTTATTTATTATATGTGCATTTGGACTAGGATGGACATTTGAAAGAGTGGCGTCATGGATAAAGGATTCATAGATAAAAGGGCCTTTGACAAGCGCTCATAGGAGTTATATTAAGACTAAATAGATATTAATCCTACTTTCTTGATAGTGTGCATATGCATTTGTTCCTAGAACAAAAGTTTCAACCCTGAGGTTGGAAGGGTAACATCTAGCTCTTGCAAGCACATGTTATTGACTTATTCTTTGAGGACACTTGTGTGCAAGTGATCCAGTTATAGTACATGATTATTGTTTCACTTATGGATTTTTATGATGATGTTAATGGATTATGATTTTATGTTATTGTGATATGTGTTTGACAGATGTTATTGACAAGTTGCCCTGAGTGTGCAGGACACTTGACGGATTGTGGATGCTAAGGGCATCAATGAACCTCCTTGGACTCCAGATTGAGTTAGGGAGTGGATTGTATTGGTTTGAGTATTTCATTTATGCATATGTGACATATGATTGTTTATAGTATGATTTTATATATGGATCATTGACAATGTTTCGTTGATGGATGTAGGTCGATGAATGCTTGCAAATATGACTCACATAAGGAGTAAAGGGGACATGCACATAGACCAGATATTGAGGGAGAGGTGTGGCAGAGTCGATGTCACAGCCTACTAGCACTTTCATCATGGCTTGAATTGTAGGTTAACGATTACCTAGTTCGAGAGGCCCACGATGTCGTGAGGACAAATTGAGATAGTCGCTCACGAAGATTCTAAAGGGTGTGCAATACGGAGGGGTCATTATTCCTTAGAGTCCCTTAGTCTCTCACAAGGTTGGTCGAATGGAGTGTTGAATCCAAGGTTTGGACAGCTACCAAAACCAGTCAAAAGGCGAGTGGCACCGTTGGAGCACAGAGTGCGTCTTGAATGACACGTCGTGGAAATAAAACTTGAGTCAAAGAATCTAGGTGGCCTAGAAAACCATGAGTGAATAATTAAATCTTGTAAAATCTTGAGCACTGGCAGATTAATTAATTAATTAATTAATTAATTTAAGAACGAATTTAGTAATTGTAACCCCAAATGAAGTCTAAGTCTATTCAAAATTTAATCCTAAGTCTAAGTTTGGTGAGAATACTAAAACCAAATTATAAATTAAATAAAATAGGAAAGAGGTAAATCAATTTAAGAAATTAAGAAAGATTAATTAAACCTAAAGATTGATTTAATATACGTATGTGCAAGAAAATACCAAATTGAAATGTAAGATAAGAAAGGATTAAAACATGAAAGAATGAGTGCATGCATAGAAGGGGATCTAGAGTCTAACTACCACTAGTTTAACTAGGAAAATACTCATATTTTAACTCAACTCAGATTTAGTAAGGTGTCAGTGTAACACACCCACTACAGGAGCTACTATTTTTCGACTTTTCCTCCCTTTTTACCGAGGAACAGAGTTCTCGAATTCTTACGAGGTTTTGGCGTAGGCTAGGTCTTCCAATCGGGACCTTCACCTAACCAATTCACGGGTTCTTTTGTTGAAAATTCGTCGTGTACCATTCACGCACCAAATGTAGGATTTACTTCCATGTGTCCATCGGTTGTGATCCTGGGCTCAGTTAAGAGGCATCTTTCACATTTCTGGACTTCGGACACCGGAAGTTCGAAAGGCAAGGGAGTCGAATCCTTCGACACCCTGAAACCCAAAATCCTAGTCACACCAAGACTTATCCAGGATTTCACATACCGGGACTTCGCGATGTATGGAGACGAGGGCTCATACCTTTCGGTTTCCCGGGTGCCGCAACAGCGAAGCCCATATATCTACTAGGCTCGTTTTGGGGTTTCACGAGTCGGGAGTTCACGATATGCGAAGACAAGGGGTTTTCCCTTGGGTATCCCTAGTGCTGAAACACCAAAATACCAAACTCTAGCCACGCTATACCATTTCGGGGTTTCTCACATCGGTATTTCGCAATGTGCGATGACAAGAAGTCTCGCATCTGAGTTTCCCTGGAGCCGAAACTCCGAGACGTTGATATATATATATATATATATATATATATATATATATATATATATATATATATATATATACACACACAACGCTAAGTTCATTTCGAGGTTTAGCAAGTCGGGATTTCGCAACTGGCGAATACAAGGAACTAACCCTTGGGTCTCCCAGTTACCGAAACACCAAGGCTTATCCACACTAGACCTTTTCGAGGTTTCATACTTTAGGATTTCGCGACTAGCGATTACAAGAGAACTTACCCTTAAGTATCCCGGATGCTGAAACACTGAAACATCAAGACTCTAATCCCCGCTGGACCATTTCGGGGTTTCGCTAATCAGGGTTTCGGGACTGGCGAGTACAAGGGAACTTACCCTTGGGATTCCCGAGTACCAAAACACTGAAGCATCACAACTCATCCACGCTAGTTCATTTCGGGGTTTCGCAAATCGGGATTTTGCAACTGGCGAATACAAGGAACTGACCCTTGGGTCTCCCGGTTACCGAAACGCTGAAACATCACAACTCCTCCACGCTAGTTCATTTCAGGGTTTCATTGATCGGGATTTTGAGACTGGCAAGTACAAGGGAACTTACCCTTGGGATTCCCGGAGGAATTTGTTTGGTATCATTATATTATGTTTCCTTTTTAAAAGAATAATTGGGCTCCCTAATACTTATAAAGGATAACTAAACTCTAACTTAAGGGCATAGGAATGAGATGGAGAAGTTGTTTTTGTAACTATTAAATGATACTCGTTATATAACTATTAATTGGAAATAAAGGGAATAAAGAGACAACTATGAGTGAATTAAAGAGTGCTTTTAGGATGGGTGAGGGAAATTGAAAATATTAAAATAAAATGTAAATTTACTTGTGCAATTTGGGGAAAGGATGACAAGTATAAGGGGGAAATAATTCTAAATTACTTAAATTAAAAAGCGAATTAATTGTGCAAGTGGGGATGTGTTATGGGGAAATAATATAAAACAAATGGTTGAGATGAGAAATGAATCACACTGGTTATGGGTTAGGTTATGCTGCAGAATTTTTTATTGGTTTTACTTGTGAGAGTTGGGATACCCAGCTTGAGAGTGAATGGTTGCTCTCCCTTGGGATACACAAGTTAGATGCCACCTCATCGTTAGTCTTGCTCTTTCCTTTTTACTGTTTATTATTTCATAAGTAAACGTTGTTGTTTACTCCTTCCCATGTCAGATCATTGGGTTGTCTCGATTTTAAAATTTCTTACTAATGTTAACCTTCCTCTTTGTATATAAGGAACAACACTTATTTTCACTTATAGTTGATTTTTGAGTAGTAAATTAAGAATAATAAAAAGGGGGATGAAGCCTGACTTATTACTACTTAAGGTAAACCTTATTGAATATTTAATTTTATGGATATGAAGTTGGGATGAAGTTCTTATACCACGCTTGTTAACTTGGTCCTTGAAATTTTAGTGGATTTGCAACAACTTTGAATTCTTGTTAAAGCTCATTATGATTTGTTTAATAGTTTTAAATGGATATGTGTTGAAGGGTAGTATTAAATGGTATGTATTGCTTAAAAGAAATTTTGGCCCGCTTTGTATGGTATGTATTAAGTGGATTTCTAAGCCCGCTTTGTACTATTTAAATTTTGGCTTCTGTGTTGTGAACTATTCATACGAATTCACCGTCGAGTTTCCAGATGCGAAGCAAATTTTCGACGAGGTTGAACACAATAATCCTCCATTACATTAAACAAGTGACGACGAAGAGTGGATGCATGCGGCTCATCTAGACTCGAACGTCAAAGCTTGGAAATGAAGACAAACTATCGGAGGCCACCACACATGTGTTAGACAGTTGGGGGGTCCTGGCTAAACAGAGAGGGATCTCTTATTAATGAATGGAAATCTTCTCATAATTTTACAAATACAAATAAATGGTATTATTTTTCAAAGACTACATAACAAATAAGGATGTTATTTTTCAAAAGCCATGTACAAGAGTTATCGTTTTTATAAATGTATATTAAAATTTAATATAATTAAAGATGTATATTTTAATTTAACATAATAAATAAATAATAATAATTAATAAATAAATATTCCAACCTTGCCTCTATATATAACAAAGATAAACACTACATAAATTTCAAAAATAACCTCATTATCAAAAAACTAAAAGCTATGTATATGAACTTTATTACATATAACTTGTAGAACTATAATGTCTATCCACATGGCTTAATTCACATGTTTTTAGAGTATCCTTTATTGTTTACCTATAATACCCCTTTCTACCTTGGTTCTATTGCTTAATCTTATGTAATCAGAAATATGGATTACAAGCTTGATCCCATTACATAAATATGGTGATTTTATGTGCAGTGACCATACCAATCACGAAGCTTGAGTAGATATTCGTAACGCGTCTACTCAACCCGTAATACGTGTTAGTAATACTTATAGATATTTGTAACGCGTCTAGTCAACCTGTAATACGTGCTAGTAATACTTATAACCGGTTTTTATGCATTAATAAGAATCATAATCTTCAGCAGTTTCGGTTGTTTCTATGGAACAAACTGTTTTTATGAACATCTAAGCACATGCGGGAAACCAGTTCAAAAACCTATACAGAAACTATGGGGAGGGACTTGTTGCTAAGCAATTGCCCTTGTTCTCTTTACATGTTGGTAGAATGGATAGACTATAGAGGTCTTGAGAAATTTTGTCGAATAGAAATATGATATTTATATTTAGATCTCCTCTCAAAACCAAAATTTTACCCATGTCTTATTGGGCCTTGTCATTTTATGTAATTTCCTCGTACTTTTTTGTGCTTAATTATTGTGGGAAGGTTATTAATTATAGTAGCTATATTATTGCATCATGAAGAATCAATGGTTAAAAGTGTACTTATGCTCTGGAGGTGGTTATAATTCCTTATGTATGATTCTCTTCCACTTCACTTGTACTTAGTATTGCCTGAATGAATGACTAATCAAGCAAATATGTTTTTGCATAGGAAGAAATAATGTTTAAGTATGGTAGATGATTCTAGTTTTTTTTTTGCGTGCATTGGGATATGGGATTTAGATACCTCCTTGTTCCTCAGAATAGTCGCCAACCCTCAGACCTTAAGTGGTCAAAATCAATCAGATGAATCTTGGGCTTGAGCATTGCTTATGTGTCATGGAGGTCCTAACCATGTAGAATAGGTTGGGCGAGTAGTTCTTTATTACTCAGTGAAGTGGTTGATCATTTATTGTATTTGCTTCAGTTGATCGTGTTGTGCTAAATTGTGTCACTCTTTATGTTTATGTGTGGATCATGCATTGTTGTTAATTATGTTAATGCATCGAATGGTCATTATTAAATTATGATGATGTCTATCTTGTGATGTTATTAATTATTTCATGACGATTTTAATTATCTAACGCATAGCGAAAAACAAAAAACAAAAAAAAAATACCTTGTATACATCGTTGTTTGTTTTCGTAACAGCGGGTCAGTATAGGAAGGGGAAGGGGTGTTGCAATTAGTGGCTATAGAGATGTATATACAGTGCTCTTATGCAAAGAATTGTAGAGTTGTATCTCACAAACATATGAGTTGTTCAACAGTGCATATTTGGATTGCAATAACTAAGATTGCTTTCAATCTCAGACACAACGTAGATTATGTTGATGAACCAACACCACCATCATCTGTGGTTTAAGCATTAGATCTAGCATCATAAGTTGGTACAGTAAAGGAAGAAGCAAAGTCAAGTGCAAATATGTGATGGAGCTTAATATTCTTACCTTAGTGATCGAGTTGAAGAGTTAGCCCTAGCTGGAAGCCTGTGGGGTCATTCTATTGACCTGTACTTCATGTAGAACATTACCTCAGGATTTCTTGACCTAATAACAGCCTGACCCTATATCCTGCCATCCGGGATAGATTGTGAAAGGTTAGAAGGAACGACTTAGAGGAAAATGGGCTCAAGGGCTCAAAGGTGAGTGGAAGTGAAGCTTCAACAATTGTTGGCAAATGCAATCTTCTTAAATTCATGTAGGTCACCATGGGACGAGGTATTTGTCACTTGCAATCTTCTTATATGCATGTTGGTCACCATAGGATGAGGCATATGCTATAGTTGCCATAGATTGTAGTGTTCCTTGACTGTAGTGCAATGTCAATGAACATGCATCGTCACTAAAAGAGTCTGTCAAGGTGGAGGCATCGATTGAAGTGAAAAGAGCACAGTTTTCTCCTTCAAGGAGGCATCATCTAAAGACTGCGTAGAATGAAGAGCCCAACCTACAAACTGACGAATCATGTGATTTATATGACTTTGATTTATAAATTAATTTTTAACTCTGACAAATAGATTTCAAAAAATTGCACACACCTAGGGATTAATATTATATCACAATGATTTAAGCCAATGAAAAATTCATTCCAACAAATTATAAAAATAAAGAAATGTATTGTATTTTTGAGAAAATTCAAATAATAAATATATGTAAGAAAACTTAGGATATAATTTACAAATTTAATAAGTTTTTAACATGACCGATTACTATAGTACATGCTTTGACGGTTACTAAAAACTCCTCCATCCGTTGTATTTCTCTTGATTAATTATTTGTAGCTATCTTGATTAACCAGAAAAGTGTTTGGCCCGCAGGGGTGTAGATCGATTGGCAAGTGTCGTGTAAATAGAAGGAAATATGTAAAGGAGGTCTAAAGTTTGATTCTCACCATGATTTACTTATGCTCCATGCTTGTGGATTGTGTGGCGCACCTATAGGTTATAGTGGTAGCAGACGGGTATCAACCCCATGTCACGTGAGTACGAGAACCGCAATTTGTCGATTCCACCAATAAAAATAAATAAAAATAGAAAAGTGTTTGAAAGATAATGGGTGGAAAGGAAAGTATCCACCATATTTTCAAGTACACAACCAAATATTTTAGAATCCAAAAAATGTCCCCACCATACTTTCAAGTACACAACCAAATATTTTAGAATCCAAAAGTAACTAGGCTATTTACTTATTTCCATTAAGTCAAAAATGTAATTGTAATCTTCACTTAGATAAAGGGTTAAAAAATGAATGTCAAATTTGTGTCTTCACTGGTAGATGAATAATTAATTATGTATCTCATGTCACTCGAGTTGATCATAGTATTTCAACTTAAGCAAAGATTTACAAGAAATGAATATCAACTCGTACTCTAAGTTGGTAGTGGTCAAATCATCAATGGTCTCTATCATATAGATACTAATTTTAAGTTTCTTGTAGACATAAAATATATGTTGTATGAACAACAAAGTTGCTCCTAGAGCTCTAGTAAAAGTTACCACTCCACCTATGGAGGTGGGAAATGCAAACACAAACAAACAAAACATGATTAATATGATAAACCATTCAATATCAAAGTCCTTATTATTAGAGAAATATATATTCTTGTTATATTTAGGTTTATTAATGATGATGATGATTAACATCTATCGGGACTAGAATTGGTCTATCAAACCTTAATAAAGGAAAGAGATTAATTGGATTTCTTTAGAATTTTGTTTTTGTGATAAAAAATCATTAAGAGAAGCATTCTAAGATCACCATAGTTTTGAGGACTTACAAAGTTAGGAACGTCAATATTGTGACAAATGTTTTGAAATTGAGATATAATTTGGGTATATGCAAGACAATCTAAGAGAAATTACTTTTCATCTTCAACCCTCTTAGAGTCACAAAGATGACATATTCTTTCACCCCACAATGTTTTGGGAATTTTCCAATGTCTAGTTTCACTATGCAACTCATGAGAGTTTGTTATTATTCTAACAATGTTGATTTTCTTCTTTACGCTAGTTAAAACCAAGAGATACTTTTGATCTTCTAGATTAGGGTTGACCACCTCCTTGTAGTATCTTTATTTTATTTTATCCCTTGGTTCTTTATCACACCACTAATTCTCCTTAAATTTAGATGCAATAATATTTTTAATATTATCGGTATTTTATAGAATGACTTCTTCATTTATTCCCCGATGATTTAGCCAAGACTTGGCATATTTATGTCATCCCCCCTTGAGTCGTTGATGGTTTTTTCTAGAGTTTAAAGCAATTTTTGGGAGCCTCTTTTCATCCATGTTGTTTATCTCGTTCTTGTATATTAAATACCTAAGCATAGCCATGCTCTCAATGAGGGAAGGGCTTGCTTCTATGAGGAGGATATGATAGGGTGTAGTTCCTTTAATTTTGAGATTATAAGCTATGAAATTATTTTGGATCTACTCTATATTTCTCTAGGATTCTCTAGATATACTGCATCCCCAGACTTCACATCCATATAAGATAATAGTAGTAATGAGAGTTTCAAATTGGAGTTTTTTTTTACCTCATATCCAAACGTCTGTTGGATTACTGAGAGGGGGGGTGAATCAGTAATAGAGCAATTTAATTCTTTTTAACCATAAAATGCAAGTCTTATATCAATGTAGAATTATCATGCAATAGTTGCAGAGTAAATAAACAATGAAAAAATGAGCAATCATACACATACACAGTACACCAGTGTTTTTACGTGTAAACCCAAAGCGGGAGAAAACCACAGAATGATTTTTCTTATATGTCTTTAAGAATTACATTCATTGGAAGCCCCAACTTCCTTTTTTTTCAGTTGCAACTGGAAGGATACTCCAACCCCCTAGTTTCTCAGGCTAGAACCTAAGGGAACCTCCAAGTCCCCAATTCTATGGCTACAACCCCCCTATGTTCTCTGACTACAATCGGAAGGTGGATACAACCACTTGTCATTTCCTCGTCCAACCGCCCTAACTTAGAAGTAGAATTATGGAACCACTTTCACACTATCACTGTGAGATATACCGCTATAACAACCGGTACCATTGACCTACAGCCAACCAACCTGTAACAACATGTAATCAACATGTACCATAAACAAGTGCATTAACCATGCACCAACATGTACCTCAACTTGTACCATCAACAAGTGCATCAACCATGCACCAAATATGTACCAATCATGCATCAAATACACATAAACTATGACTCATCAAGATGTACCAACATCATCAACTATACACCTCATGTATGTGCCAACTCATCAACTACTTGTCTCAACCATGTACCCAACATGTACCTCAACCATATACCAAATACATATGCCAATATAACCATCAAATTTTCTCTAGCAATACATCACACTATCCATAACCAAATACCATAAACCATTACATCAAACCATGTGCCACAACCTCATTGTTATACAACCTCTATATGTAACATACCTCAACCAAAAGCCCTAATCAATTTCATCATCAAAATCTGATTTGTAACTCTGTAACAGACCTGGTGTATATGATCACATACCTGCAAACCTTCCTTAACAAGAGACTAGCATTTTCATCAAATTTTACTTTAGTTTCAAATGACTAGTTTTGGATTAGTCAACAACCCTAACTTGCAATAACCATAACTATGTACTTGTAATGAATAAATATCTGAAAATAGTATACAATGTTCTTCAGTGTCTTTTATGCAATTCCTCCAGGTTTCACTACTTGGAACCACTCAGAAAAGGAGTTATAGCAAAAATGGCATACCTTGTTGAATTTTGGCTTATTCTAGAGAGCGAACTTGTAGAGGGTTCCCCGCACGGAATATTTTTTGTATGGATCTGAAAATGGTACATCAAATACTATAGACTGTACTCTAGCCAATACATTTTGTCTTACTAAATTTGGATATGTTATGAAGAAGTTATGACGTTTTTACCCGAAACACCTATTTTAGACTAGTTTCAGGACTAGCCACAGACCCTATTTTCCACGGAGTGTAACTCCAAAAATGCAACGACCCACAAGATGAAATTTTTATCACAATTACTTGGATATGTTTCTTCAACAACCTCCTGATTCCACGGTCTGAATCATTCTAGAAAAAAAATTATTGTGAAAATGGTGAGATGACCTGTAAATAGCATACCTTAGAAAGCATCATCAAAATAATTTATCCTCCCTTGAATTTAGACCTTCTTTACTTCATCTTCCCTCTAAAATTCGCCTTAGGTATCCTTTGGTTACCTCTTTCACTTGTATATATCCAATATTCTTAAGTGTAATTAAAATGAGAGATCCTTGCCTCTTATTTATACTTTTATGTAGCTTCCTCAAGGGGTTACCTTCTAACCATCTTAAACCACTTTCCTTATTTTAGGGCTAATCCACTTCTAACCAAATGTCCACTTAGTAATTTCTCCATTAAATTTATTGTTTAAATAATTTATTTTGTATCCACTTTGACTTATAGTACACTCATCACTTATCTTTATTATTAAAATAATTTATTCTTTGCTTTCCTTATTTTAGGGCTAACCCACTTCTAACCACTTGTCCACTTAATAATTTCTCCATTAAATTTATTATTTAAATAATTTATTTTCTATCCAATTTGAATTATAGTACACTCAACACTTCTCTTTATTATTTAAATAATTTCTTCTTTGCAACCACTTTGACTACTTTGACCTTTTGGGGCTTCTATATGACTCATGAGAGTTCTCCAACTTCACATGGCCATAACTCTCTAACCGTGAGGATTTATGTGGCGTTCGACATACCAACGGAAATTCCATGTAGAATAGTCTTACCTACAGATATATCAAAACTAATACCATTATCCATCAATCAAACTTGGGTCCATTACCCAAACTTTTGTGCTACTCGAATTCACTACCGGACTTTCTTCAAGGGTTGACATCAATGACAACCAACCCAATTAATCAACAAAGTCTTCAAATATACAATTTTTTTCAAACCCATTATAAGCTTTCCACCCTACATTTACCCTTTTCTCAATGTTATAGTTCCAATTGAGCTTGTGATGAATATTGATTATGAGATATTTGCATGAAGGCACTTCCTCCAAGATATTGTTGTCATATACGAAAGTATCGTAGGTGACCATTTTGGATTTAATTATAATAACTTTAATTTTGTCAATGTTCACAGTCATACCCGTACTAGAGCAGAAGTCCTTGAGAATTCATAGTTGTTTGTCGAGGTCATAGGGACTCCTCACCATAAGAACAATAACATAAGTGTAAAGAAGAAGGACGATGACTACACCAACAAGAGTTGAGCATATTGTAATTAACAAATCTTATAATTAACAGACATATTGATTATGCAAACTAGTTATTGGTTAAATTAGCATGCATGGGTGTCATTAAAGAACAATAATCATTTCTTAAACTAATTATACTTAGGGCTCTATTGTTCAAACTTTCACGCATAAGTGCTAATGAAGGACATCGACCATTATTTAGACTAAATATTGAAATTCTCTAAAGAGTTGCATACTATCATTTTTAGTTAACTATTAGTTAATGTTCAAAGCGCATAGAGTTGTGATAAGAAACACCATTTTTTTAATTATTAAATAAAACATATGTTTTTAAAATTATTAATCAAGGTAGTAGTGAACCTAATGGGTTAACTAAATCAATTTGAACCAACTATTTTCAAGGTAGAGATCATTGAGAGGTCATGAGTTTAAATATAGTAGAGTCCCCTCTAGTTTAGGAGTACACATTGTACTTCAATGAAATTTACCTTGGACGTCATTCACGAAACATGACAAAACGTGTGTTGGGTTTACCTGAGAACTTTTTCCATAGGTAAAAAATAGTAATATATATGGACATTTTTAGGGACTTCTAAAGAGAAATTTATTTTCCTAAGTAATACACACAAAAAAATACCAAAGTCTAAAAGTCCTACTAGTGGTCAAATATGCCCCAATAGAATAATGTCTATTAAAATTACATTTTGGGGTATACAATAAAGAAATAGTACTTATAAGTTACTTAGCATAAACCTATAAAAGTTATAAATATTGTTTGGAAGGCAAAAAGTAATTGTATATCCATAATCATAAAAATCAATCAAGTAATGGTTGGGATGTGAATGACATTTGGAGGGTAGTTATTGTTGTCTTCGAGAACATGTCTTCAACCATCATTCACATGTTAAAGGATCTTAGACAAGGAGCCCTTGACTTTCATTAGATTGGCAAATACATTGCATTGTTTGGTAACTTTTAAATCCATATACATGTTCCTATCACAAGGAGTATCTATCATCTATCACCAAGTCTTATGCAATAAGGTTGGCATACAAACCAAAATCGAGCATAACATCTACCTTGTTCTTCTTAATATGAATCTTGATATGGAACAAATTCATCATCTCCTTCTCCTCACTTTGGTTACTCGGGTTTACCTCTTTTTTAAATATTGAGCAAAAAATCTTCTCATGAAAATTTGTATTCCTTCCCCTCTTCCATGTTTAGAAAATTCTTCTTGTTAGACTATTTCTACTTGTGGTTATTGGAATTTAAATATCTATATATGTTCTTTCAAAAAAATTCTTTGGTGTGAACATGGATTATCTTTCAATGTTCATAGTAATTGTTAAAGTACTCATGCACATGTATAACAATGATAATCTTATTATTTTTTCCTTCTCCCTTCTTCTTTTCATTCTTTATCTAAAGCACTTTATTAGTCAAGTTACTTAAAAATACTTGTATTCTTATTTTTATTAACGGATTTAATGTAATAGGCTTACACATAGGAATAATATATAAACTTGGGGTTTAACTGTTTGAATTTCCTTATATGACTATGAAGTCCACACAAAGGTACTTAATGACCAACTCTAATTTCTTGGGAATCATTTCATATTAAATGGATTAATTTCGAAACTTTATAGTGTACTCTTGTGAATTGTATCATGCCTCTATCGATAATAGTGCCACCTAATCCTCTAGTCATATTCATAACTGATAGGGTAAAAATAGGACTTAAGAAGGCCATTAAATACCTCCCACGTTGTCACTACCTACGTGTCTCCCTCCAGCCTAAGTTGTCACTACCTACGTGTCTCCCTCCAGCCTAAGTGTTTCAATGTACATTTCCAACCAAGCTTGTGCATAACCTTATATCTTGAATATGAAAAAAGTTATATTCTTCTCTTCCTATACATTATGGACACTCAAGTAGAATTATGAATATTGTGGCTAATGATTTAAGTTAAGTACATCCACCTCACCTTTATAGGGGTTGATATTGACTTTTTCTTACACTTTGAATAAAAGGTAGAGAATATTGGTACTTGGAGATACCTTTTTTTGATCTTGGGTTCTTGTTTGTCTTCCTTCAAATACTCCTAAACATCCAATTTTGTATGCGTGTCATGATGCTTTAGAGTATCCATTAGTGAGGCATACTCAAGAGTATCCATTAGTGAGGCATACTCAAGAGTATCCATTAGTGAGGCATACTAATGGAAATGATGATAACTTAATATTCCAATATCACAAAATTCATTAGATTTGTGATATTGGAATATTAAGTTAACCCATTAGATTTTTAGGTATTAGAATTTTAACCCATTAGATTTTCACAAATCTTATGAGTTAAATTCTTGTTATTTTAGTGTTACACTATTCAAATTTGAGCATGATTTTGATGGATCGCTAATTTAAACATTATGAAAAAAATGAGAGTGTGTGTGAGAGAGAGAGGTTCCAATGGAATATAAAATGCAACATTATCTAGAAGTAAAACAAAATATTGAGGTGTATCTCCTAATTAGGAGGAGATTTTTGTGTGCAATGTGTGTATCTTACTTATCATATTGTTATGGACCAAATATCCAAATTAGCCTAAAAAGACCCAATTTAGTAATGCCACACCTAAAGAAAGATAAAAATTCAATGCATAACAATGCTAGTTTGAGTGGGAGAATGGGCATTTACACCTTATCTTCCCAAATAAATATTGATGATCCCTAAAACTAGATATCCTTTGTATATATAGGAGACAAAGGGTACAATTACAAATAATAAGTCAGCCAATAATGAAAACAATAATAGGATAATTATGATATTTTATTTATTAAATATTTACAGGATGCACGCAAATATGTCCTCTTTAGGATCTTATGGGTCCTTATTTTGGTTTCATTTTTCCATCATTTTTCCTACATAATCCATCTTGTTGCATATGGCTTAACCTTGTCATTTTCCATTTTGATTCCTAATGTTAGGATAAAGGCTCTAAGGTAATTTCCATTACATTTTCTAGTTTCTATTTGATTTATATTAGATCTTAGGGGAATAGCAACATATTTTGCATTTTCTTGGTACTAATAATTGGTTGGAAGAATTGTTATAGATCCATTGAATGATTGTTCCAGATTCAATTTTGGACTACTACAACTTTCATAAGATTCTATGAGTATAAGAGGCAAGTAATGGATAAAGGAGGTGACAAGACCAAAGTCATAATGCCATGAATCTATGTGGCATTTTTTATCCATATTTTATGAGTAGAACGAAATGACTACAGATTATTGACAAATGTTTAACATAAAATAACAGAGATACAGTAAAACTGGTTTTCTATTTAATAAGGAAATAAGCTAAAACTGTAAAATGCAACGGAAAACAAGCTTGTTGGAATGGTGGTGGCTTATCTGAGAAGAGATGTGACGACTGCGCTCATTCACAAGAAGATGGTTACAATGAGGCTCTGAAGGCCTTTTTTCAATAAACAGGAATGTCAAAAACCCTAGACATCCAAAAACCTAACCCTAGGAGATGAAGCTCCAAAAGTCATGTGGGTCTCGTTTGGGTAAGTCAGTACATCAACTTCTCGGGGTCGTAACTTTTGCATACGATCTATGTTTGACGCGCTCAATACCTTGTTAGAAAGATATATCTAAGGACTACAAATTTTGTGTGAGAAACCTCGAAGGAACATCCATGTTGCTCCCCGTTTTCCAAAAAAACGTCGTTTAGGGACTCAAAATGGCTCCGGAAGTTTCAAGACCCGAAAAACTGCTAAAAATAGTAAATTACCAAAATTGTCAGCTGCCACTTGCCTTGGTGCAAGAGATACCCTACTTTAATGACTCGATAAAGCTGGATCCTTTGTTGTCAAGTGCACTTGATTTGTGTGTCTAGAATATGATCATTGGATGCATGTTGGATGCATTCGGGGTTGAGCTCTGTTGGTGTTAGTTGTTCTACTACTTCTGAGGTGTCCAATAATGGTGGGAAATAAGGGTGAAGGAGATCCATGTTGAACACTAGGTGCAAGCCAAGGAAAGGAGGAATGTTGAGCTCAAAAGTATTATCCCCCACGGCCTTGGTGATGGTGTACGGCCCATAACGGAGTGGGCGAAGCTTCCAATGGGGTCATGTAAGTGCAACCAAACTTTGTCACCCACCTAGAACTTATGTGGCACCCGATGTTGATCATGGTGTTGCTTGTACTTGTCATTGGACTTCTGTAGAATATCCTAAACCTGTTGGCGGATGTGTTGGATTCGCTCAATGAACCAGGTGGCTTTGTCAGCTTCAGTTGGAGCGGGAGATGAGTTGGTCGAGGTGACCGCAAGGGGAAGTGCAACATATATAGGACCCAATGGTTGGAATCCCAGCCCCACCTAAAAGGGGTTGTGGTCGGTTGAGATATATATAGGGCTCGGTTGTAGCTATGTTGGACATAGGGAAGGCTCTCATCCCATGTGTGAGGTTTCTTGGAATTATACATGTGAAGGATATGCACAATCATTCGATTTACGACCTCGGTTTGTCCATCTATCTGGGGGTGGAAGGTCATGGATTTGGTGAGCTTGGTGTTCAGAAGTGACCAAAGGATTGACTAGAATGTGCTGAGAAATCGACTGTCCCAATATGAGACAATGGTTTGTGGAATTCCAAAATGTACCCAGACTCATTCAAAGAAGAGTTTGCCAGTGGCCTCTATTGTGATGCTCTTCTTGTAGGAAACCAGAATCGTCATCTTAGAAAAGAGATCAACAACCACAAAAACACAGTCATTTCCCCTCTTGGTGGACGGGAGGCCCGACATGTAGTCCATTGAGATGGATTCCCATGGCCTGTCAGGAGTAGGAAGAGGGGTGTATAGACCTTGTTTCTTAGTCATTGGTTTGGAAATAGCGCAGGCAGTGCAGGAACTGATATACTTGTTGACCTCCTATCAAAGTTTTGTTTAGTAGAAATGTTTATGTTGCATCGCCACTGTCTTTTCGACGTTGAAGTGTCCTTCCACCCGACTATATTGGGCTTCTCAGATCAGCTTCGCTCACTCACTTGATGGAACACAGATATGGCCCAGACAACACAACAACCCATCTTGAAGATGGAATTTATCGACAACTGCGTTTGCACCCAACATTTGGTAGGTGGTGGCGAAATCTGGGTCTGTCTCATAGAGTTAGGTTCATCCAGAGGTCTCATGGTCACAAGATTCTAGCACCATGTTGAGTGCAGGGTGTGCAGAACCTACTAAATGTGTTGCAAGTGTTCAGCCCAAGTCTTTTTGTAAATGAGAATGTCATCTAGATACACCACTACAAAAGTATTGGTGAATGGTCACAGGATATCATCCATCATCCTCATGAAAGTGGTTGGAGCATTTTTCAAACCAAAGGGCATGGCCAACCATTCAAAAAGGCCTTCCTTTGACTTGAAGGTAGTCTTCAATACATCTATTTTTTCTCTCGAGACCTGGTGGTAGCCAGACTTCATATCAATCTTACTGAAGTATTTTTCCCCCGTGAGTTAATCAAGGAGGTCATCGATTCGGGGAATCGGGTACCGGTTTCTGACTATTATTTTATTCAGAGCTCAGTAATCAATGAAGAGTCGTCAGGTTCCATCTTTCTTCTGTACCATCACGATTGGGCTCCCACAAAGTGATGAGATGGGATGGATGTGCCCCCTATGGAGCAGTTAAAGAATATGTTGCTTGATCTCCTCATTCTCTAACAGAGAGCAACGATAAACTGGCCCATTGGGCAGCGATGCGTCTGGGATCATATCAATGGGGTGCTTGACCTGGCAGTTCATAGGTACCCTGGTAGGTGAGGAGAAGATATCTGATTATTATTCCATGACCTTATCTACTTGCTTATGTTGTGTGGAGAGGTCAGCCACAAAGACCCTGGATCTAGCTGTGATTTTTCGCTCATTCTGAGAGTGAATCACGAAGAAGACAAATTTCCCCGTCTGAGAGATGGCCTTCTTGCATTTCTTAGTAGAGATCAAGGAAATATCACTAGGTGGGACTGCCTCGGGTACCCTGTATAATTTCCTGTTCAAAGTAATAATAACACTACGAGGCATAGACTCATATACATCATGACGTTTCCATAAATAAGGTTGGCCCAAAAGAACATCACAAACTTTGAGAGGAGAAACATCACACAATACCTCATCTTTGAAGGGCTTGATGTTGTATGATAGTCTGCACTGTTTCCTGATGCAGAGATCGCTTCCTTAGCGGAGCCATCTAATGGTGTAGGGTTGTGGGTGCGGTGTTGTTGGCAGGGCCAGTCGCTTGACAACCTCTGTTGAGATGAGGTTCTTCTAGCTATCGCTATCCACGATGAAGTGTAGCAGGGTGCCTTTTACCCACATCTGTGAATGGAAGAGGCACTCTCCTTCTTCTGGCTCGTTTGGTTCACCAGGATGGATTTTGGTTGTAGCAACAGTGGCACTGGGTTCTGCGTCAATGATTAGTCTTCCCCTTTCTGGTTTTGTCTCAAATTCAGACCCCGCATATGATTCATAGGCTTTCACTTTGACCATCAGTGACTGATTTGAGCGGCAGTCAGCAGTGTTATGCCAAGGGCTCTTATGGAAGTCACACCACTTCCCGGTATCTTTCTTTGTCTCTCTGGTGTCCTTCTTTACTTGCGGCTTGGACTTGTTGTCCTGATACTGTCCATCTTTTCTCTGTCCTTTGTTCTATGGGTTGGGGCCACCCTTTCCTGGATTTTTTTGTGAGGGGTTCCCCGACCCAAATTGCCGCGTCTTTTGTCTGAGCTTTTGCTCGATTTTGACGACATATCAATAGGCCGCGCCCAAGGATGAGATGTCCAGAAATTCCATTTCGGTCTGGATGTATCTATGCAGAGCACCATGATACTTGAGCACCAGATGTCTTTCTGAATATTTGATACCCAGCTTGGTGCGCAAGGTATGGAAGATATTTGTGAAATCTGGCACTGGTTGGTCTCTTTCTTGCCGCAGTGTGGTCCATTTGGTATACAAGTCGTCATAACTTCTGACAGGGTATTATTGTTCCTTAATAGCATCCCTAAAGGATTCCTAGGTGGTCGTGACTATAAATAATGAGGATTCCTCTGTTTCCTTTTGCTCACAAAAATTTTCCCACCAATCTTTGACATGGGGAACGGATTTGAAGAGCGCAAAAGTAATATTTTCTCTATTCGAAAAGTTATGGACAGAAAAATACCCTACTAGTATATTCAACCACTTGTACTCTACAACATCTGTGTCTATCTGACCTTCAAATATAGGAATATCGAACTTTATTTGTACCTTGAAGGGGGATGTGCCTCAGCTCGAAGAAGATGTGTCGCATGTTGGTAGCCACCGAAGGATTTACGTGAAACTATCCATCATCTCGTTCCTCTGTTGCATGAGGGATTCCTCAAGAAACATTTTGAAAGGATCTCATGTCCCATCATCTTTCTTTTCTATTTCCATGAGAGGTTGCTTGGGCGTGCGAGAGATTTTTTCCTCAAGAGAAACAAGCTCGAGACCCAACTCTTTGTACTCCAACCTCGTTGGGGACATGCATTAAAACGACAAGGAGCAGGCCACTCTGATACCACTGATCTGGATTTTATGAGCAAAACGAAATGACTACAGATTATTAACAGGTGCTTAACACAAAATAATAGAGATACAATAAAACTAGTTTTTTATTCAATAAGGAAATAAGCTGAAACTGTAAAATGCAGCAGAAAACAAGCTTGTTGGAATGGTGGCAACTTATCTCTGAGAAGAGATGTGACGGTTGTGCTCATTCGCAAGAAGATGGTTACAATGAGGCTCTAAAGGCCTTTTTACAATAAACAGGAATGTCAAAAACCCTAGACATTCAAAAACCTAACCCTAGGAGATGAAGTGCCAAAAGTCATGTGGGCCCCGTTTGGGTAAGTCAGTACATCAACTTCCTGGGGTTGTAACTTTTGCATACAATCTTCGTTTGATGTGCTCAATACCTCGTTAGAAAGATATATAAAAGGAATACAACTTTTGCGTGATCAACATTGAAGTAACTTATATGTTGCTCCCCGTTTTCCCAAAAAATGTCGTTTAGGGCCTCAAAATGGCTCTGGAAGTTTCAGGACCCGAAAAACTGCCAAAAATAGTAAATTGCCAAAATTGCCAAAAAATTGTTTTGAGCTAGTTGGAAAAGGTGGGTGGCCACCGATATCCACCTGGATCAATTTTCTTATTGGAGGTTTCTATGAAAGCCTTCAAATATTGTTGCAGATCACATCATCACCTCCTTCTTATGAATCGTTGTATAATTGGTGGCAGCATTGATTAGGCATCTTGATTTAGTCGGGTCTACCTATATTCCTGACGGTCAAGCATGTATTTTGTTAATATATTAGTAGTATGGTATAGGAACTTGAGAATCTTTGATTCTCAAGTTAGCTAATTTAATACTTTTTGTTGTGTTTGTTATTCCATTGCTTAATAGATTAAGACGATTTTATGTACAGAAAGGGATGGCACATGTAAGATAAGCTAGAAAATTCTTGATGAAAACAAACCTCTAAATTACTGAGAAACTATTTTGATAATAGAAGGAGTGCTAGTTGATCTGTTTTCATATGTCTCCATGAAAATTCGTGAGTTGATTGGTCTTATTTAGCTATGTTGTAGCTTAGTTATAGACTATGTTCTAAGGAGGTAGGGCCCACTCAATAGAATAGGTGTGTTATTGTTCCATCATTTCATTGATATGTTATCAAAGTTGTTATTTTTTGTTGTATGTTTATTCTTGGGATTCAAGTAGGATCATGCAATTATCAGTTTAACTTAAGATCATGTTAATGAAACTTCTATTATAGCTTGAGTTATTTGATAGAAGTAGATTGTTATTTAATTTATGTAAGTGTGTCTCCATTCTGCAATTGGCTTTATTTTGCATGTGTGGACTGGTTTTTTAGTTGTTTCACAATGTGACTACAATTTATGTTCCTATATTAGTGATGTAATTTCTTTATATAAGATCATTATAGAAACCATATACAAGGAGACTTAAGATTTGCACATACATTGCAAGGCATCTTGTAAGAATTATGTTCCTTGGGTTGATAATTAAATGATCAATTTCTTTAACCATCTATTTTGCAATAAGTAGGATGATTAAAATAACTGTCATTTTTGGTGTTGTTTCTAGGGGGATACCAAAGGCATAGTGCATTCTTTATAGTGGTTTATGAAAAACACTTGGTAAGTGGATCAACAAGAATAATTGTCAACATCCTCTCCGTTGGATCTCACACATAGTGTTATGCATTTAATTTAGGCCAAAATAGGATGCATGAATCAATCTAGAGACTCAAGAGGAATATTGTGTGGCCCAATAAGAGACATTCAAACTAACCATATTGTAGGAAAATTGGTAGCAAGGGATATATCAAGAACAAAATCCAGTTCTCATTCATTTCATAAGAAGAAAATTGAACTTAGTTCTATAGCAAAATCTACCAAATTTGGGTCTACCTCATTGGTAGAAAAAATTATTCCTTCTACAATAGAACCTATGTAGACAACCAAATTGGTCAGTAAGTAGAATTACAGTCTCAAAAGAATCCAATCCAAGAACCTAAATTCTTGAAGGAATCTCTATCCTCTAAGGAATCAATACTATAAGAAGGACCAAATCTCTAAAATCCTCATTACTTTGAAAGTACGACAAAAGAATAAGGAGAGGGTTCAAACCATTAGGAGACTATTACCTATGAGTTATCAATCTAGGAACCTACATGATTGGGGAAAATGAAAAATATTCCTCCTTCAGCTCTATCTAAATTCAATGGTATTGCGAGTGAATATCAAAATACATTACTTTTTTAGTTTGATGTTCTCTACATAAGTCATGATTACCACTCAAATGCCCAGAAATTGAAATTATTCCCATCCACACTCAAATGCAACACTTCATTGGTTTATGGGACTTGGAGGGAACAGTGTTCAAACATGGGACAAAAGGCAGCAAAAATTCTTGAAGAAGTACTAGGATTATTGTAAAGCATGGGGTGCAAGAGAAGACATATTTAAAATGACTGAGAAGGAAAATTAAAATTTGGAAGACTAAGTAGAGTGGTTCTAGCTTGACTTACAAAGGTCTAAACAAAGTAGGTAGGATGACAAAACTTTGAAAATCATTCCCTTGAGAGGAATTCAAGATGACTTTACTGATGTAATTAATTTAATGGGACATGGTGATGTTGTTTATCTAAGTTACGATGAAATTTGTGAGTTGTGAGAATGATACTCTAGAGGTATGTTGATCCATTTACATATCATAACCTTCCATTTTATGCTAAGATATACCATGCGGATGAAACCTCTTTTCATCCAAATCCATAGTCCTCTACATCCTATATAAGTCTCATAGTTCCATATTACTTCTTGGAAGAAATCATATGTTTTCAACACTTAGTCATTTTTATGATTTCTTCCATGTACAGATTCCTTCCCATGTGGAGATTCCTCCCATCGGGTCTTTTCTCCATGCTCTGCATATTTATCGTTCCACATGAGTTGACACTTAGATTATTTTCTACTTTTCCTCATGCAGAGAAGTCAATAGATACCTCTTCCTCCACACTTCCACAATCCCCATTTTTCCCCAAAAGTAAGCTATTTTTCTAACATCCCACACTCATATCATCTACAATATTCCATGCTTGGTCATTTTTTTCAACTTCCGCCACCTCCACCTTATCCTATTTCTTCGCATCACCTTTTCTCTGCATTACTTGTACTTATCTTCATATCTACTGTAGTGTCCTATACTTAGCAAATTTCAAGTCACATCTCATGTGGAAAACTTTACATCAACCCATTTCTCTACATGACTCTAACTCTGCAAGACTTGTCTCTCCATCCATACACCATGAGTCCCATACTTAATGCATTTTCTCACTGGACAACAATTCATCATTTTCAAGGAAATTATAGTTCAATAATAAGGTTCTAACTCTCAGGTAAAAATATGGTTGTCAACACTAAAGGAGGATTAATTATCCTGATTTCCCATAGAGCACTTTCTAATCAAGGATAATTTCTATTTATGGTTCGCATGTGTTCCTAAAGAAATTGTACATACCGAAAGGATATCTCATTAAGGATTATTTATGAATTTAACCTTTAAACAATTTAATCTTTATAACCCATATTGATAACATTCATGTATATCAAAGCATATTGAAAGAAGTGGGAAATATGGCAGCTAAAAGAAGAAAGGAACCATTATGTGCAGACATCGTCAACTCTCTTGCTCGTCAAAACAAAATTATACATTGGTCGATTGCATATCAGTGGTATTCAAGCCTCTCTCTTAAACAAAATTTTGCTTGTAATATTTGGACAACTAGTTTGGTAAAGGTCGGTTGCATTCCTAAATATTTTGACTTCAAAGAAATAGTTTTTTTGTGTGCAAGTAAATTCAACTCAAAGTGCAGGTTGATTCTAGTTCTTGTAGAAGGAAAGAACCCTATTATTCTGACTCTAAACATATTCAAAAGAATGCTTTGATTTCCTACCCTGAACAAAGTCCTCCAACTTTCGGAAGACGATTCCTTTTTAGATTCACAGGGTGATGGTGTGAGTTTGTTAAAGGATTTTTTGCATTATCTACTACAATGCCAGCTAATACTACTCAAGTTGATATTAACCTACTATTTGAACCATATCATGATTTCTCTTGGATTTTCTAACGACTAATGGGACGAGGATCCACATCCCATATTCCAAGGTATGTCTTATATGTGTTATGTTTCTCCTTTTAAAAGGAAGTAATATTTGGCTCGATCTTCACATAGCACAATGACTACATACTTCTTGACTTCATGTCTAATCCTTTTGACATAATATTTGGTGGATGTATTCACTCTGACAGGATTCACCAAGTAATTTTGTAAGCTATCCTAATCCAACCATTGAAGTTTTTGTATGTTCCTTGTTAGTATATATAATTTTAATTACATCTTTAAGCTTTATTTCATTGGGGCCTGCATCTTCAAAACACACCATTGGTTCCATCCCAAATCTTTCCAACACTTCATCTCAAGATTTCCATATTCTAATGCAAGATTTAGTGCCTATTTCTCCACCTTCCTTGACTTCATAAAATATGTCTTTATATGAATCAAATAAAATTTGATTTGTTTTCTTCTGTTTTATATCATATTTGGGAAAATCTTCTATAGCTTGGG
Source organism: Picea engelmannii (assembly GCA_009831015.1). Lineage (NCBI taxonomy): Eukaryota > Viridiplantae > Streptophyta > Pinopsida > Pinales > Pinaceae > Picea > Picea engelmannii. The sequence goes on along the minus strand of ML780516.1, from coordinate 196,041 downwards.
GATGTCTTTCCTACCAATCTGCTACCTTGTCAAAATCACTTGGGCTTCATTGTATTTATTCCTCTACTTGTTTACCTAATCTTACATATCTATGAGGTCATCATAATGCCTTTGAACTTCCCCTAGTGTTCTGAAAACGTGTGATTGTGTTTCCCTAGATCTTCATTCACCTCCAATGCCTCGTTTCTCAATATCGTCATGGTATTTACCTCCTGGTTATTCTTTTCAACAGTAATCCTCAGTTGTTGTAATTGATTTTCCAATTCACAAATGTTCGATCTCTGTCTACTGGTGATATATACTTGCTCCCAGTGTTCCCTTTTACACTGTCATGTCTCCTGTGCATGGTTGGCTCTGAGTTCATCAAGTTCAACATTGTGTAACTTTTCTTTGTCTTTTATTTCTTGGGAAAAATGTGCACCTATTGGTTTCTCTTGTTGCTTTAGTTGATATTCTAATGAATATATCATCATCTCGATTTCATCTAGGGAGGCACATAAGTCCTCCATCATGCTAAAGTTTTCCCCTGCAAATGCATGTAGGGTCAAAGTTGTCTCTCTACCATTTTCTTTTGGATCATTTCCCATTGGCCAAGTAATTGATATCTCCCTTGTTTCCATCACTATTGGTGCTTCCATAAGCCTATGACCTTTCTTTTCTCTTATATTCATCAATATGATAGAAATATAAATACAATGATGTTGACGATTGGATTTGTATTCCCATACATCTCTTCGACTCCTGAAAAATGTTATAATAGCTTGACTCTTCATATTCCATCAAGTTTGTAACCCTAACGTATTGTGTTTCCAACATTCCCCCTTTAATCCAGAGGGGTCTATATGAGTCCAAGGTGAGAGATGATAACTAAAAGTGGGTAGCAGAAGTATGGAAGTGTGCAGTTATCGATGGATGAATGTGCTCTCTGAATCTGGTGGTTTTGGGATGACCACAAACCAAATGGCTAGCAAAATTTGATGTCTTCTACTAAATGGTGATGGTGGTTTAAGGAAGACCACAAACCAACCTGGTGGTTTAAGGGTGACTAGAAACTCTAGAACCCTGATCTAGGCTCAATGGTTCCAAGAACATTTCCTAAGTTAGCTAGAAGTTGAAGATGATGATGTTGATCCATACCAACAGCTAGCACAGGAGAAACTCATTGATCCATCTCCAAATTCAAGTAAAGATAAAGTTCAACTTCCTCTCTCCAAGAAGATCCTCAAACCTTGGGAAGAAATCAAACAGAACAAGCATAGAACTGATATTGGATATGAAAAGGATATCAGTTGCGTGTTTGTTTTGAATTCTTCCCAATGTCTAATGATTTGCATGGAAAGAGGAAGTTGAAATTTATCTTTAATTGAATCTGGATATGGCTCATTGAGTTTCTCATGCACTAGTTGTTGGTCTAGATCAACATCATCATCTTCATCGTCTTCGAAAATAGGATTCTGAACAAGGATCGGTTCAAAATGTTGTTGAAGATTCTTTAGCTCAAATGCATTGTGGAGAATACAAGTATGAGTTTGCAGCAGTGTTGCTTTGGCTTGTGTAACTTGCAAGCATGTCACGATAGACAGCAAAGTGGTTTTGTCAATGGTGACTATATTGACCATTTTAAAGACATGTTTAGAGGTCATGGGGTTTCTTGCAACTCCACCCTAACTTTACAATGAAAACTCAACAAATGAAGGGTCTCGGCTGCTACCAAACATGCACTAGTTTACAATGTAATTTTAACTTGGTTCCAAAAAGCGCACAAGTAAACTTACAACGCTTCAAGTGTGTTGTCACTGCTATTGAGTTTTCGAATGACTAGAGAGCTTGGATATAGATCTGGAACATATATCTTTACCATAAACATCAGGAGCATTTTTAAATTTCCATGCTTGCAGCCTTTGCTCAACAACATTGAAACATATACACCTCTACCAGCAACTAGAACTCAAAACATGTGCTCCACAATAGGCATGTCATCTTTACGAGTGGTGAAGATTACAATTTACAATTTAGTAAGAATTGCAAAACTCACTTAAGAAAACCCTTCGAGGACCCTAAATGTTATTATAGGTGGAGGAAAACCATAGCCACATTCCAAAATATACATCATTGATACCTCACACCTAACAACAACACAACAATTCCAATAGTCACAAAAGGATCTTTCTATTTGCCTATTTTTTACACAAGTATGACTAAATTGATAATATTCGCCTATTTTTTACATAAATATGATTAAATTGATAGTATTCGTCAAAATTTTACAAGTTTTAATAGTAAATTATATGTTTATTTAGTGAATATTCATCTTCATATCTATATGGATGATTTTTCAAACCAAAATAGTCGCCTAGAATACTATACATAGGTATAGTATTTGAATCCTTAAAAAATGTCCTAAACTAAGGCTAGGTGGGGGCACAATGTGTAAGAGGAGGAGGTAAGTGGAAGCTTAGAGTTGCATGTGAGAGATTGATGGGAGCTTGGGGAGTGGGGGGCTTTGAATGCACCTCCCCTTTCATTAATATGAATTGACAAAAGACAGTGGGGTGGGCTTGATATGAATTAGTGGGGTGGGCTTGAAATGAATTGTCCCTCCCATCAAACATAAAATTCAACATACATGCTTTTATAGGACAAAATTTAGCGACATGGAGGCCTCCTCCAACCCAAATTTTTGCAACAATTCTTATGTCAACATATCTCTTTTATTTTCCATTTTGTCCACTTCTATATTATTTTTCTTATGTAAACATATCTCCTTTATTTTCCATTTTTTCCACTTCTATATTGTTTTCCTAGTACAAATGGAAGAAGTGAGCTTATCAAAATATTGCGATATGATTTTTTATTGAAGAAGGAAATTGGCTACGAAGGGGGAGGCATTTTTTCTCTTTTATTCTCATTGTATTGATGATCAGAAAGGAATCTCCAATAACTATAATTGTGTTTTTCATGAGACAAGTGACCGGGTTTAAGGCTTAATAAACTACCAATGCTTCCTCTTGTTCTTGTTATTAATGGCTTCCCCAATGCCCGACTCATATTTGATTGCTTGGTATCCTCCAAAAAAATATATCACTCCACTTGCACCTCTTACCCCCAATAATCTCATATAATCTATATTAATCATCTAATTTATGTTTTCCATGAAATAAATGACAAGGTTTTAGGCTTAAAAAACTACCAATACTTCCTCTTGTTATTATTGGCTTCCCCATTGGCGCACTCGTATTTAATTGTTTGGTATCCTCCCAAAAACCATTGCCCCACTCGTATTTAATTGGTTGGTATCCTCCCAAAAAAAAAATTAGATCACTCCACTTGCACCTCCTACCCAATAATCTCATATACTTTTAATAATCCCCTAATCCTTTCGAAAATTTCCATGATCATCAACTGCCTATCTTGATAGAGAATTCAGAGTTGTTAATGTTATGATACATGGAAAAAGAAATATGTTAAATCATGTCTGCCACTACCTTATATTCCACCTTTATATACTTATGTTATTAAAGGGTTGTATTGAAAACACCAAAGCTTTGAATGAGTTACACAGTCCACCTTTACCTACCCATTGTTATTACGCAATCACTAAAAATGTGTTGGAAATTTCGCAATCAATATAATTTAAAATACTTAAATCTAATTTAAGTGTTTTTTAAAATGATGGTTTTTATATTAAAATATAAAGTGATGTAAAATATTTTTTAAATAATCGGTTTTTATATTAAGAATTATAAAAATCATATAATTTGAAATAAGTTAATATAATTTGAAATAAGTGAATCTAATTTAAGTGTTTTTTAAAGTGATGGTTTTTACTTTAAAATATAAAGTAATATAAGATACTTTTAAATAATCGTTTTTATATTAAGAATTATAAAAAAAAATCATTATATTGTAAGAGTGAAAGGACTTTCGATCAACAAAAATAAGTGTATTGTCAACAAAGAGGTCAATTTAAATATAAAGTGTAGTGTCATAAATGGAAATTTGATAAGATAGTTTTATAGGTTTTTTATTAGTTTGAATACTAAATTATGAAGATATGACTTTTTATTATAGGATTGGTTAATACTAAGTTATTCATTTGATAAGATAGTTTTAGAGTTTTTTTATTAGTTTAAATATTAAATTATGAAGATATGACTTTTTATTATATGATTCGTTAATACTAAGTTATTTATAGAAATAATGTTAACACACTTTGATTTAAATTAGAAGAAATAAATATTGAGAATATTGGTTATGGAAAAGTGTTTAGAGATATTTTCAAAATATCATGTAAATTGATGGAGAGATTAATATTTTAGTTTTAGTTTCCAATTTATTTTAGGAGGAGTGTGATGTGGATATGGTCTTAGTGCCTTCTCCTTAATATTATCAAAATTGAAAAGATCTTTAATGAGGGATAACATTAGTTAGATAATGTGGATTTTTTTTAAAAATGTGTTTTCATTTTGTTCAAATAGATGATGTAATTCTCACAATTTCTTCTAAGATTTATTCATTACACATTTCTAGCTAAAATGTTACTAGCTTCAATAAATATTTATCTTAATGAATATATTAGTATTATTATTATAATATATTATTATTATTAATGAATATATTAGTATTATTATTATAATATATTATTATTATAATATATTATTATTATTATTATTATTATTATATAAATTTATCTTGATGAATATATTATTATTATTATTATTATATAAATTTATCTCGATGAATATATTATTATTATTATTATTATTTTTTGTACTAGGGGAATCGGTAACAATGGCAGTATCGTACTCGCGTGACACGGGGTCGAATCCTGCCGGCTGCCTTATAACCCCTAGGGAGAAACGCACAGCCCGCAAGCACGCCCTCCAAGTAAATCGGGGTGAGAATCGACCTTGAGACCTCATTTTACATAGTTCCT
>ML780516.1:177308-190553 GCA_009831015.1 Picea engelmannii | reverse complement strand
AATTAATAGAGGAATTATAATTCCTCTATTAATTTTCCCCTGAGGAATTATAATTCCTCTATTAATTTCGCCCCCCTCCCACCCTCTATAGAGGGTGGGAGGGGGAGGGAATTAATAGAGGAATTATATGTATGTAGTAAATAAGGTAAATAGCAGCAATGTTGCAAGTATCTTTCTAAGGTAATTAAATTAAATAAATAATAAAGAAATATGAGAAATTATTGGATCTACATATTTCAGTGGTTAATTTTGTATAATCAAAGTGTCCTAGAGATTTTTCAACGGGTTGAGTCCATTTTTGCATTCAAAAATGCAATTTAAACAATAAAAAAATGTGATTTCGTGTAGATTTAGGTCGTCGTATTTTGGCAAAAAAGACCAAAACATAGAACAATAGGAAACACCCTTGTGGAATTAGTATGTCCTCATAGATAAACGAAGATCTTTTATGTGCTCATTATCATAAGTTTTTTCAATTTCCCCTTAGCTTTCATATTTCTGAACCAAATTAAGAAAATAATATCTTCAAGCACCAATCAATCATATGAAAGTGGAGTGTTGATGCACATTATGTATGTTCATATACAAGTAAGTAACCATGTAGGTTGTAAAGTAATCTACTTTTGTTATTATAATAACACTTTTTTTTTCAAGAAGAAAAAATTCTCTTTATATTATAAAGATATAAAATGGTGCACTTTACATATATCATCATAGTTCTTGCATTCTTTGCATAGCTTCATTTCTTCACTTATACAAAAATAAAACCTTACTCAAAAGTAAAAAGTTTTTGTCTGATACTCATAACATAGAGCTTACAATAACAACAAAACACGTATTGCTTGAAGAAAAAGATCCAAGAACAAGTTAAACTATTACTATGTTGCGCCAAAGTATGAGCCTATCCTCCAAATTCTCCAGATATTAAAATGACCCAAAAAGTATATGTAAGATGTTAATAAATATAGAAGAATGAAGTGGGGCCTTCGTTTCCATCTACCCAGAAGTTGTAATTTATCATTCTTTCTGCCTTCGCCAGGGCCCTCTTCGAGATGTAATATGCTTCCATGTTTAGCTCCTTGTATACATGGGTGAAGTAGATCTATTTAAAAGAGTTCTTGAGCCTATTAATTCTGTCCATCCAGCCCATCAATGATGCAATCTGTAGCTTTATTTTTTCCTTCAACCATTCTATAATAATCTTCGAATCTCCAACTACCTTGATAACTTCTTTATTCGATCGCACCACCAAGATTAGGGTCGCCCATGCACCAAGTAGTTATGCTTTAGTATTAGTCCCACAACCACAGTTAAAAGTCCACTTGATGATAGTATTTGCACTAGTCTTAATCAGACCCCCCGCACCACATCTATGATTATTTAAATATGTTTCTCCATCGAACCAGCTCACTATAGGGGATATGAGACTCAAACTCTGAAGTAATGAAGGAATGGCCTTCTTCAAAGTTGGCCCGGAAGGAAGTGTTGCTTTGACTTTACATGCAACGGAGAAACTAGATGGAAAGCTTCCTTCGAAGATTACATTATTCTGCTCCAACTAGACATACCAACAAAAAATGGCGAGCAGCGTTCTGAAACCCACCCCCTTTTTTACCCAATTTTCAAGACATTCACTTAATGTGTTGCCTTCCCAATCAACCAAGTTTTTAAGCTATTTTTTTATCCTCGGACAGACGTCCCAACATAAGATGCAAGATACAAATATGTGATACAAGGACTCATCATATTTGAAACACAATGGACAACAATTTGGACCTTTCCATCCCTTTTTTTGCAAAGTATCCCATGTTAGGATTTTGTTCTCGCTTGATAACCAGATAAGCAATTTAATCTTTTGTGCCATATCCCACTTCCACAAGTATCTTTTCCAACCCCCAATAACGATCAACCGTTTATTTTTTGCGAGAGCCATATATAAGTTTTTTACATTTAGATTGTCGGATCTGTCACCCCCAGTCCATAGGAGCATGTCGTCGTGATCCTGCAATTGCACTCTCACTCCACTCAATGCCCTGTTGTAAGTATCCCATTCCACTGCTAGAATCCCCCTCAGTCCCAATTCCTCATTGGTTTTCCAGTGTTCCAAGAGTACTCCTAGTCTCCAAGCTCCCAAATCTTGATAGAGATAGACCACATTGTTTCTATTCAGTTCTGCTATCAACTGTCCAGATAAGAAGGATGAACTTCCTAGACCCAATATATTGTCCATACCAATAATAATTGAATGTCTTGAACCCGACTTCCAGCTCAACTAGTGGGTTATCAAGTGTAATGACTTTAAGATATTTTTCCATGTCTAGGAGGCCGCCAGAGATGTGGTTGGAGCCGATCTAAGCTAGGTGAATATGGAACTGTATTGAATGTACTTGTCTTTAATAACCTTATGCCATATGCCATCTTTCATCAAGACTCGCCACAAGGAGTTTTCTGCCAAGGTGTTATTGAAAAGATATAGGTTTCTTAACCCCTAGCCTCCCAAATGCCTTGGTTTTGCAATGATTTCCCAGCTACAAAGATGATAATGATTTTTCCCCTCATCGCCCCGACCAAAGAAAATTGAACACAAGTTTCCTTATTTTATCCATAATGGAGACTAGAATAGCCGCCAAGTCCATCCAGCACACCAGTTGTCCTTCCAGAACTGATTTAACCAGTGTGAATTGACCCCTTAGTGTTAGCCATCTGTTACACCACATCCCAATCCTATCTTCAATATGTGTTAAGATCCATCTCCATTCAACTGTTTTATAAGAATCAACCTTTAATAAATATCCAAGGTAGCGGAAACCTTCGTTGAGTTCCTCGAAACTATGTGGAAAAATTTCTTTTAATGCTTCTAAATTCTCACCAGTGACTCCAGCAAAATAAAAGATATATTTTGACCAATTTATCATTAGTCCAGAGGCTCTACAAAAGGTCAATAAAAAAAAATTAATATCTAACCACTCAACGGGTGAAGCTTTTGACATTAATAACACATCATCCACAAAGAACAAATGTAGTATCTTGACCTACCTGGAGACCTTCACCCCATATAACTTCCCTTCTCCTTTTCCTTTCTTTAACAATAGGCTAAGTCCTTCCATGATCAAAATGAAAATCAAGGGTGATAATGGACATCCCTGTCTAATCCCTCTGCCACTCTGGAACATTTGAGCGGCCTCCCCATTTATCAAGACAGCAAAATTTGCGTCGATCACGCAACTTAAGATCCAATTTGTGAGAGGAATACTAAAACCCAATTTCAAAAGGATCATTCACAAGAAATCCCAATTGATGCAGTCATACTCTTTCTTAAGATCCAACTTTAATATCAAGGCTTTCAATATTTGTACCTTAATGGTATGCAAACATTCATGTGTTGTTCCTATTGCATCCAAGATCTGTCTACCTTTGAGAAAACCCAATTGTTCCTTCAACAGCGACTGAGAGAGGACAGGCTTTGCTACCTTTGAAATCAACTTGTAACATAAATTACATAAGGAAATTGGTCTGAAATCCCCAAATGACGTGGGATTGTTTACTTTTGGGATAAGTGTTAGAAAATTCACATTTAAATACTTATTCACAAAGCCGTGTAGTTTGGAGTCCACCAATTTTAATAAGTCATCTTCAAATATGTCAAAGTAGTGGATAAGAAACTCTATCATCCACCCGTGAGGCCCTAGGCTCTTGTCTTTTGCAAAGGACTTGAGTACCTCCCAAAGTTCCACCTTCGTGCATGGGTTGTCTAATATCATAGAATCCTAGGCCTTCACAATACATTCATAAAGGTCTGTTGTATCCACTTGATCATTGATCTCCACTAGATTAGATTCTGCATAAATATAAATATGTGTGTGTGTGTGTGTGTGTGTGTGTGTGTGTGTGTGTGTGTGTATGACCACTTCTAATTTGATTGCTCCCTGACCTGCATGTAAGTCTCCATTCTCATCCCTGATCTCCCAGATGTGGTTCTTATTCCTTAGAAAGCTAGCAAATTTATCAACAAAAAAAATTATTCTTGTCTCCACTCTTTAACCAAATGGCTCGACTTCTAGGTATCCACTTCTCTTCCTCTACCTATAGGATTTTATCGCGCTTGGCTTCCAAGATTTTTATTTGTAATCCCTGTCAGTGTTACTAATCTCCAGTGCTACATCCATGAAAAATCCATTCAACTACCCCTCTAATTGGACCAACTTTTCCTGTTGTCTTCTTTTATATTCTTTTTCCCATGCTTTTATATGTTTCTTTAAAGACTTTAATTTATTTACGAATCTCTGTTGTACATCCCTTTCTTCAAGTAGAACAGGGTCCTTCCAAACTTATTTCACTATAGAATTTACTTCTTCTTCTAGTAACCAACTGGCATTAAACTTAAAAGGATATGCAATCGGGCGTGAGAGGTGATCAAGTCTTAAAAGAACTAGTGTGTGGTCTTAAATGTAAGGAAAATCCACCCACGATTTGCATCTACAAACTCCCGCAAGTAGATATTCTGCAACATAAATGTGATCCGGCCTTTTTGATATGCTCGCAACTCCCCTCCTGCCATTTCTCCATGTCAGCACCAATACATCCGGTGCTATGTCTACCAAAATAGAAACATAAAAAATTTCTTTAAAAAAGGTCGACAAGGGATCCAAGTGTGTTGTATCTCCCCACATCTCCCCAGCATCAACTGTAAAGTTCAAGTCACGTGCCAATATCAAGTTTTGGTGATCCAAGTGACCCTTTTCTACCACCTTTTCCCAGAAAGATTTTATGTCCACACAAGGCCCACACACATTAAGCAGCATAATCGACATTTTTAGCTCCAGGAAAGTACATGTTAATAGGATACCACAACAGCACAAAAAAGGGAAAAATTCAAACATATTTGGATTCCAAGTTGCAAGTAAACCCCCCGAAGTTCCAACAGCACTTACAACACAGGTAAGCCAGGTGGGTCGAAAAGAATTCATAAAGTATTGTGCCTATCCACCATGGTTTCTTGTAAGAAAATAATGTCTGGTGTAGTCCTCCGAAAAAGTATTTGGAGGGAGGCAGATTTCAGGATCCCCCCCACCCCTCTAACATTTAAGGAGAGAAAAATCATGGTTTTTCTCTCGTCGGGGATTTCATGCCTCTAAGCGCCCCAAATTCTGCAATAATAGGTAAGTGTGTTTCCTCAGATGGAAAATCCAATTTCTCTTTCCTTTTCCTCACACTCTAAGTTTTTATAGGAGAAACCTCTGCTCCTAACCCCTTTGACCACGTATAATCCTTCTCAAACTTCACCGCCTTGGAACCCGACAATACCGAGTCCCCTGCGGAACTCGGTCTGTGGTAGGTTGTCCTCCCCTGGAAGATAGTTAACTGAACTAGTGAAAGAACCTCTTTGTAAGTAGTTACAAGGGTCTCGAGTACCTCCCCAATAGCACTATCCCCCAAATATGACTCCCTAAAACCTAGAATAATGCAAGTGTTAATAGTTCTCGTCGAACAGTCTGGATCCCCTCACTAGTATTCCTATCCACGCGACTTATCATGGCCTGTGAAGAAACCATCCTCCTATGAGTCTAGGTGATGGTCACTAACTCCTCGAGTGTTAATAGAGACAACAAATTTTGGACTCCCCCCAACCCGAGCACTTGAGTGAGGGGCCTCTGTGGTAAAATCAGTCGGGTCTTGACAAGGGGTCGAGACAGACTTGAATCCCCCTTGCAAACCAAGTGAACTGGAAGAGTCCAAAATATTTATTTTCCAATAGGTTAAAGAAAAAAATAGTGAAGGACAAATGGTTTTAAGCTTACCCAAAAATGTATCCAAATGAGCTAGCTGGGAAGGTTTCGGGAACTCATCACTGCTCGGATTGAACCTGGATGATTCCACACTAGGTGACTCTACACGAGTTGACCTATCTAGCATAGTACCTTTCGAAACTTCCCCTTCTGAGATACCCTGACAGTCCCTCCTCGGGTGACCGGTCTTTCGGCACAAGGAGCAACTAAATGGAATGCCCAAATAGTCCAAGGGTTGGGGCCAATGGTGACCTCTCCACACTATCTCCAGAGACTCCAACAAACCCATGTGTATATCAATTTCCACTAAAACTCTGCATAACGTTTTGTCTGCGGCCACAAGTGCCTCCTCATCAACTTTGATGAACTTACCCAAAACATTTCCAATGGCTTCCAAAGCCTTCACATTCCACAAGTGAAGCGGTAAACCAGGTAATAATACCCAGAGGTGTATGTGCCGAAAATAGTCCATAGTTGGGTCGAAACTTACGCGCCAGCGTTTTAACATCAAACTCCCTCCGCCATAACTCCAAGGTTTTTCAAGGATAAGCGCTAAGTCTTCATCCTTCTTAAAGAAAAACCCTAACCAGCGTTAGGTCATAAAAACCACCTCAAGCATATAACCCAACAATGGATAACAAAATTTACTAACCCAATCCACCAGAGGCATCGTGCACCTAGCTCGGTAAGAGAAATTCCCTACCAGAGCACAAAGTCTTAGACTGACTGTTTCCTCAAGATCGATGTCCTCCCCTAACATCAGTTTTCTTTTAGAACGGTTTGAGATCCAAGGTTTGGACCTGCTACCTCCGGAGAAATATGGCTTCCTCACACTTGTGGTTCGAAAGGTTCCCCCCCACCACCTTCCCGTAGCCTCCCGACCTCACCTCTAGTCCCTCTTTAGAACACGCAGGATAAACTTTCCCTTGTTGTCGCTTTGCTGAAAACCCCAGGTCTCACTCCTTGTTTGTTAGGTGTAGAAAGGAAGCCTCTCGAGGCAAAACCGGTGGAGAAGACGATTTTTGATGTGATAACAGATCCTGATGAGAGTTAAAGCCCACATTTAACTCATGCACATATGATGAGGTGAAGAGCCCTTCCCTCCGCCAGATGGCTTCATCTGTAGCTCCCATAAGGTTATTGACTTCAGCTTCCATTGGGAAGTTGCTCCAGTGCTTAATGAGTCAGCCCCGATGGCACAACTACCACAGTGCACCTTCAGGCGAAAAGACAGCCCCCCTTGACGGAACAGTTAAGAGTCTCTGCACAATACGAAATCCATTGGTAGGAGGACCCGCACTACCTCTGTCGGAAACAAACAAAAGGACCCACAAAGTAAATCCTTGACAGTGCCTTTACGAGTGGAAGTGACAGGAAAAATGAAGCCTATTAAGGCTCAGCCAAAATAGAAGGAAGCGAAGACTCCACAGAGCTCCCACTAAGATTTGACAGATTAGTAAACCCAAAGTAAACTCGACGCGAAAATGCTAAAGATCTCCAAAATTAACGCCTCTTGATTATGGGGTCGGATAGGTAACCCCGAGAGCTCCACCTAAAAACTACCCAAGAAAACACCATGACTCACTAACCGAAAAACTCACCTATTTAGAGCCAAAAACCTTTGCAGAAATTTCCCTAATCCCCTTGGAAAAATTACAAAAACCGCCATTGTTGAACTTCGGAGATTTTATTATAATAACACTTAATGCTCAAGAAAACTCAACATTGATATTTTTAGCATTATGTGGATATATCTTTTCTATTGTTCTCATATAGCATTCTGTGGATATATTTTTGAGACATGGTAAATTATGCATTCTCCACTAATTTAACACAAGAAAGAGTAAGCAATGGTATCCATGCAAGCTTCATTCTAAACCCTAAATTGAGTTAAGTGAAGATAAATTTAAATTTTATGTAAAAATGATGCTTATAATAACAAAAAATAAATAAATTTAATTTACTAAATTGAAATTTATTTAAACTTTAAGTTTGGATTTTTATATAAATTAACTATAAACAATTTTTTTTTATTTTTTTAAATATGTTTTTTTTTAATTTAAAATCTAAAAAAATTGAATTTTTATTTTTATATAAATTATGTAAAAATATTGTAATCTAAAGAAATTAAATTTTTATTTTTATATAAATTATGTAAAAATATTGTAATCTAAAGAATTTTAATTTTGTTTTTATATAAATTATGTAAAAATATTATAATTGTTTTTATTATTGTATTAATTGAAGATATATCCTACTATATATTATTATTATGTTTAATATATTTAAAAACTATTACTATTAAAATCAGTTACCTAAAATAAGCATGGTTAAAAAGGTAACATGTCAATATATCTTTAAAAAAAAAATACGCAATCAATGATGGATAAGGATAAGATAAAGCAACATCAAAACTAATTGTTAAAATAAAAAGACAAGATGAATAATAAAAATTATAAAAAAAAATTAAATATTATTTTGAAGTAAAAATGATAAAAGTAATGATAGAAAAGATATAGTTACATTAAAATTATTTTTTAGTTAAAAAATTAATATAAATAAAAAATAATAAGATAACGTCAAAACTCATTTTCAATTTTACAAAATAAAATATAATTTTTATAATTGAAAATAAATTTTATAAGAAAATAAAAAGATTTACAGTAATAACTTTTAAATTTAAATGTTGAGGATGTAAAACCTTTGAATGATAAATTAGTTAAATTTGGAAAAATATTTTTTTTATATAAAAATTGATTATTATTTCACTTTTTGCATAACCATAATTGATATTTTTAGATCTTATATGTGATATATGTTCTTTAGCTTCACAATTAAGTAAACAATCAAAACTCGTTGTATATCTAAGACATGAATAGTAAATGATTGTGGTGGAATTCTTCATTAGTTCATTTCCAATATCCTCCAAATCACCAAATCTTAATAGAGGGGAAGTCTTGGCTTTGACCGCCAACAAGTGTTGTATGGTAGCGTAGTCTATGCCGGGTTGAATTGGGAATAAATGCACAGGGATGGGGAAAAAGTAGCGGAGACAAATGGAAACTACAGCAGAGACGTGACAAGCAGCATGAAGCACATGTGGTATCCATTCAGGAAATGACGCGTGGCCTCTAGAGCCCCATTTAGTTTTTGAAAGTATATAATCCATCTTGCTTTTATTTTTTACCAGTTGTCTAACTTGCTATGTTTGAAATTTCGGTTCCTACCTTACATGTTACATTTCTTCAATGTATTTATGAAATTCATTCATAATGATTTATGTATACTTCCAATTGGTCAGAGTTAAGTACAATTTACATAGATCATCTGGCTTGTGTGTCTCTATATGTGCCAAGACAAATAAAGTTATATGCATAGCAGGAGAAAAAGATATGCATGAGAATTCCTTACATATTACTATTAGATATGCATGAGGATTTATGTTACATGTTCCTGGAATTTATTTTTTACAGGTAGTCCGACTTGCTATGTTTGAAATTTTCGTTCCTACCTTGCATGTTTTATTTCTTCAAGGTATTTATGAAATTCATTCATAATGATTTATGTATACTTCCAATTGGTTAGAGTTAAGTACAATTTTCATAGATCATTTGGCTTGTGTGTCTCTATATGTGCCAGGACAAATAAAGTTATATGCATAGAAGGAGAAAAAGAAATGCATGAGAAAAAGATAAAACACAGAAGACACATATAAAGTTACATTCAAATTAAATAAACACAATTTCTTGACATTCGGCATAGTTGAAGATAAAAATTTCTGAGCACATAAACATAAAAGGAGATAAAAATAGTTTTATTTGAAATATATCAAAAAATAATATTGTCTGTTACATATTCCTGGAAATTTAAATGTGTTTTTCATATAGACTGGGATTGGGGCTCTCGTGGACCATAAGAGAAATATGTACAAGAAATAGGATTGTGGAAAGAAGAAGTGGGCGACGATAGAGAGAAAGACCTGAAAAGAAAAAAATGGAAGGTATCAGTCTTTGGCTAGACATTTCTATTTAAAAAGGTAGAATAACTAGATTGATAAACAAAGCAGGATGTGATCAGTATAGACTTACAGTGATGGTACATATAACCCCTTTTGTTATTTTCTTACTGATGCCTTTTTATTGTTGTCATCGACTACTACTGGAATCGTGCCAACTGCTTGTTTCCCTTCATCGACGACCTGCTCCATTGCCCTTTGGATCCATTCTTCAATGTAGCCTCTCAAGGGGGCCACGTTGATCTCATTCCGAATTTTTATGTTGAAAAGTTCATTTTCTAATTCCCTTAGATCGATAGAAAGATTAAGCAGATCCTGATCAATTTCTTCATTTTGTACCGAATATTTGACTAACCAGTTGTCCACGTCATCTTCACCATATTCAAGGATGTTGTAAAAAAATTCTAAAGACAACCCCTTAAAAATATGAACTTGTTTATTGAAGGCTTGCTTAGTTAAGGGCAAGGAGTTGATGATTAAGTTGGGGTCCTAGACCTCGTTGATCCTCCCGGCTAAGTCTATTTCGGTCAGCTTTATGAATATTTTTTCTTTCTTTGATATGGCTTGTTCACATGATTGGACAATGAGATGCATGTTCTTCACTTTCTCTTTATAGCATGCATTTAATTGAGTGATCTGGTTTTGGGAGGGGAGATCATCTTGTCTTCTTCTCGTATCTATCATGTTGTTGACATGTATGCCAAAAGGGATGACCATGTATAAATATAAGCGTTCTTCGTTTTTTAAATCCGCCTGCAAATGTTCATGCAAAGCATGTGCCTTCGTTCCAAGGGAAGCCATACTTTGTGATGTTTCCCAGGCCTTGGTAATCAATTCCATTCTTTTCTTGATATTCTTCTCCACATAGCCTCTACACGATGCGAGGAGGCTGGAGGATCCTTTTAACTTGGTTGCAGGGGTGGCAGGCATGGCTATTGCTAAAGGACTAGAAAGAAATGGCATAGGAATCAAAGCTTCCTCCAATTCCTTGACTCAGTCCTTCAGTCTGGCATTCTCGGCCTCAATGCCTCCAATGGAATCATCAAGAGCAGCTCTGGTTGCTCGGTGAAGTCGGGAGATTTGGGACGGTCGCATGTTCCCAAGGTTAATCTCTGAACAATATTTTTCTTTCTTATTTTTTACATCTCTCTTTTAAATAATTAAATTTTTAGACTCGTTGTCAAAAACAGCGCTCTAAAATACGAAGGATTCATCTTCATCAAAAATTCTGGTCTCAGATATTTCCATTGGGAAATTATGTTGGATCGTGTCTCTGGGTTGATCAAGGTTGTGGAATACGTTATCTAGATGAGTCTCAAGTTTCATGTTCTCACTTTCAATTTCGAGCTCTTCCACCTGCCCTACAATTTTTTTTCTCTTCTTCTTCTCGGGAAGCTTGTGAGAAGTATCAATTTTAGCGCGAGGATGGTTGTTATCTCCTCCTCCGTTTGAAGAATTATGGGTTGCTTTCTTACTCGGGTGGGTCTTTGGAGCGATGCTTCGGGATGTCGTACTCTTGGGAGTGGTATATGGGGATTGAACAATCTTCTCACCGGGGCATTTTCCCTGTTGCTTGTACAATTCAGTGGTGCTTTGCAATGTGTCTAGGTCGTCGACGTCAGAGGCAGAAGTGTTTTCGTCAGTGTCTCTGTTTTTGCGCAGGCATCTCTCGAAAAAAGAATTTTTGAAGCCAATTGCAACTAAATGTTCTAAAAAAATTCCATTAGGGTGAAACCCTCTTAGCCTTTCAGCATATCTTAGGTTCAAGTTGTTGAAATGGGTTGCGAATTCGTCAATTTTGTTGACGTTCCTCAACACGGAGTCCCCGACTTTCCAAGGCAGAGGAATTAACTATTTTTTTCTCTTCTCATGGAATAGATGCAACCAATAGTTGTGTTGCCTTGTTATTTCTATAACAAACATTATGTCTGTAATGTGACATGGAAGGCGAGAAGGATTTTCCTTGGAGCCAAAAATTCTTATCACACTGCAATTCTCCATTTGTTCAAGTGCCCCCTTCCTATCCAAAAACTTGGTTTCCTGTTCAGACATGCGGGGAGCATCCTTTCCTAATAATAAAACTTTGAAAACAAAGACAAAGTCATTAAAAACCTCATAAAAACAGTGGGAGGCCTTGTGCCTCCACAAGGCCTGGTACCAGAAGGTTACTGGGTCGAATTCCCAGTTTACCTTCTTGGACAAAGACAGTTTTGGAAACGGACAACAATGCGCTATCGCAAAAACCAAGTAGGATGACATTTAAAATTTCTTCTCATTTTTGAAGCTCGACAATTGGGAACATATTTCAAGGGAAATTAGCTTCCCCCAATCAAAAATGGCTTGTTCCTTCACTGTGAAATACAAAATATAAAGAACCATGCGGGAAATAGTTTATGTGGATTCTTGTCATGTTATTCTTGTAAACAGCTAGGAAATTTCTCAGAATGGATTTCTAAATGAACTAACCCGCAAGATTGTGATATCTTCAGGAACTGTCGTCAGGTCTTCTAGGAACTCGGGTAAGAGGTCCAACCTGTTATTATGCTTTTTTAGGAACTGCTTGGAGTCTTCTCCTCTAAACTTCAATTTTGTCTCTTGCAATCTTAACATATGGTGTAAGACTTGAGGTGACAAAGAAAAAGGAGAGTGGTCCCGCAATGGAATAATTCTTTGGCCTGAAATATAATTATCGGTGCACCAAGAGACTAGCTCCTTACAGTCAAAAACTTCAGGGACACAGCTTGTACTAGCAATTTCAAGGGTCCAAATTATTTCATTATGGACGAAAGGGGATGAGTAGTAAGAATATTCCCTAGACCACCAGAAGTTTTGGTCCTTGCGCCCGAAGATGTTCATTGTATCTCCACAGAACTATTGTCGAGTCGGTGCCATAAGTTTATGAGAACGTCTATTTTCTCCAGACGATGCTTGAAATGAACTGTTGGAGGGGATAATATAACCCTTTGCAAACGTTGGTTCAATGTGTGTGAATGGGAAATATCCTCGACCCTTTTTGTCATTAATGACAATCTCTATGGGTGTTGGATGATGAGATGTTAGTAGTAAAGATTAGTTATTGCATACTTAGAAGTGAGAAGGTGGCGGGTAAGGCGAAGAGAAATTAAGGATTGGAGGTTTCGTGAACATGCCAACCCAACGATGTGCGAACAACAAACCATGATGTTTGAAATTAACACTCGGAAGGGATAATATAACCCTCCGCAAATCTTGGTTTAATGTGTATTAATGGGAGATCTCCTCGAGCCTTTCGCTCATCAATGACAATTTTTACGGTTCCTGCATGATGAGTTGTTAGCATTAAATCTTACTAATATTTTTATCTACAACTCTTATATATAAGTATGAAAAGCGGTCAGGCGGGCTTGAAACTAAGGTTGCGAGGGATACCGAGGAGAGGTGAGCGCTCGACGATCAAATTATATG